>JAWZYV010018403.1:0-32218 GCA_038373885.1 Cheiracanthium punctorium | reverse complement strand
GCCAAAACTCGCCAAGGTCGAGGACAGACGGCGAGTTTTTGGGCATGTACCAAACAATGACTGTCTACAGTTGTATTATATTGAAGATGTCCATAGACATTAAAGTACTAAAATTCTTTTCGGTGGTCCTGTAAATAAACTCTCCAGTAGATTGGAACAAAAATCGAGATACACAACTAGATGTTACAACATTCTTATATATGAAATTTCATAATAGTTTTTGAGATTTGAGAGTTAAATATGCACACACGTACACCAAAAGTAGCCAAGCTTGGCGACTTTTGGCATAGTTCTTGAGGGAGGCACGAGACAGTGGTCGGACCATTACCTAACTTATGTGGTAGGACGGTATTGTGCTTGAAATGGATGAATGCCCCTAAAATTGCCATTGACCGTAATGTATTGGAAATCTTTTGAGTGTTCCTGTAGCAGAACTATAAATGATAAAGACACTTTTTTTAATGGAGAAATTCATTTTCTAACTCTTTACAGCATACGTCACTTCTGAGTCGTTTGAAATAGCCCAATACCTCTAAAAAACGCTTTGATGAATTTCGGCCCATAGAGCGTAATGTATTTCGAATCTTTTGGGCGGTCCTGTAGATAAACTATGCAGTCGAATGGAACCGAAAGGGGAGGTGCACAACTAGATGTTACAACAATCCTAAATATAAAGTTTCAACATTCAACGCCTAACAGTTTTTGAGATATGCGAGTTTAATGAATTTCGGCCCATTGAGTGTAATGTATTTCGAATGTTTTGGGCAGTCCTGTAGATAAACTATCCAGCCGAATGGAATCAAAAGGGGAGGTGCACAACTAGATGTTACAACTATCCAAAATATGAAGTTTCGACATTCTACGCCTAATAGCTTTTGAGTTAGGCGAGTTTAATGAATTTCGGCCCATAGAGCGTAATGTATTTCGAATCTTTTGGGCGGTCCTGTACATAAACTATCCATTCGATTGCCACCAAAAGGGGAGGTGCACAACTAGATCATAGAGCAATCCTAAATATCAAATCTCAACATTCTACGACCAATAGTTTTTGAGATATGCGAGTTACATACGTACGTACGTACGTACAGACGGCATGGAAAAACTGGCCACAGTAGACTCGCCACTGGTCAAAATGAGTTGCAGACGCGTTAATATGATCGTGCATGCTAGCCTACGATAGGATGCATCGAAAAAAATTTTAAAATTAAATTTAGAGGTAGTCAAAATCTGTTTTTTTTGTCGAAATTTGGCCCCAAAATTTGCGGGATCACATTACTTCCTTATACTACGTACAAGGAAGTAATAAGTCGTCCACATAAAGGGAAGAATTTAGCATGTTAAAAGTTTCGGGGTAATCATTTTTATATTGCTTAAGGTGATATTTTATCGTAGCAGCAAGTATAAAAGGACTTGAAGTAACTCCAAAGGGTAATCGAGTCATATTCATAACTCTAATTAAATCCGTTTCAAAATCATCAAACCATAGAAATTTTAAATATTTTCGACTTATTTCGGCAATACTAATCATTAAAAAGGCCTTTTCTATGTCTGCCGAAAATGCTATATGGTATTTATGGAATTTTAATATTATATCCAAAATGTTAGGGTTTAGGTTAGGACCGGACACTAATAAGTCATTTAATGATTTACAATTTTCACCCTTTGACGAAGCGTCAAAAATAATCCTAACACGAGAAGTCTCCTTATCGGGCCTAATGACCGCTCTATGGGGCATGAAATAACCATCATTCCAATTATTATTCTTACATTCTTCTACAATACCATCTGATATTTGTTCATTAATGATAATTTTTTACTCTGCGCAAATTTCCCTATCAGCATTCAATTTATTCTTCAAACTCTTAAAGCGCCTTTTGGCAACAGAAAAATTACTATCCAGATCGCTAGGTTCGCAATCCCAAAGTAAATTTGTTTCGTATCTGCCATTTTTAAACAGTAATTCTCTTTCAAAATGCTCCACTATTTCTTTATCTTTACAGGACATTTCCTGTGATTCAACTATTCCTAAACTATCAAGCCTCCAAAGATCCGCTAAGTCATTCATTAATACTAAATTATTCATAATCGCAACTTTTGCGCACAGTTTTCCTGTCCAATGAAATTAGAACCGTAAATTATCCAACCAAAAACAGAATTAATTGCCCCTACAGTTTTATTTATAGCAATCCTCTCATTTAAAACAAAATCCCAAAATAAATCACTGCCAATCAGAATTTCAATATTCAACTCATCAGAATTCGAAAACGAATCTGCAAGGTCTAAACAATGTGTTTCCATGAAATTCCGAATAAAAACATCTGGGGTCGTGATTTCTGCGCCCCACAGTGGAGTATTCGTATCAAAATCCTGGCCAAAAGTCGAAAATTTTAAATTTGTTTAAAAACAGTAATATATATGTTTTTGGATAGCCTAGTAACTGATGCATCATGTAATGCATGTTTTTCGACCATAATTCATATCCAAAAGATGCAACACTCGGTTTAAAAGCAAGTTTCTTCATTTACGGCAAGAGATTTCGGCGTTTCCTATTACTTCGTCTTGCATTTTTTACGGGCTCTTTAAATTAATTTACTGATTTGATACTAAGTATAATTGTAGTAAAATATATGTATTTTGATTATATGTATCTATTAGTTTGAAAAAATAATATGACTTTATTTTTAAAAATTGTAAACTTTTTTTTACTTATTTTTTTTCAAAGATCCACATTTCAAAGAGCTTTTTGAAGGGGTGTCGCGGCTTGTCGCGCCTAATTTCAACCATAATCGTAATTATTACAGTATTGAGTGTCTATTCCAAGAAAAAAATGTTCCTCCAACATCCACCATTTCTTTAAAAAAAAATTATTTATATAGCGCCATTTTTATTTTTTCGATAATTTTTCGACGGGTGATCGCAAAAGGGATACAAATATACGCGCTTGTACTTCTCATAAACTATAAATTATGTGCAAGTGTTTGGATAAAGGTATATAAAATTTCATTTCAGTTAAGATTTAACATCGGTATTTTAAATTCAGTATGTAATTTCTTATTTTTCTGATGTAAATTTGCTATAAGAAGAAAATTTCTACATATTCCAAAATTGCCCTTTCTTAGTCCTGTAAATAGTCCCATCTATTTACAGCTTAGTTTTCCATTTATGTCGTAAATTGTGTCCAAAGCAAAAGCTCCCCATTTTTGGATCTCAAAGGTTGGCAACTGTGACTTCGGGTCATTGGAGTGTGAGTGTGTAAACAGAAACACGTGCTAGCTCTTTAAGTCATTTTGAAGTGCTGGCTTGAAATAAATTACTTTCTCCTCCAGCTTGGAATGAGATTTTATGGGTTTCAAGTAGGCTTCTTTTAAGCAGTGTCCTTTTAGCTGCTCTAGACAAAGGCCAACGAAAAAGAGCAAGCCTTATTACAGCGAGACTCTACAACTTCGCTACAGCTAGACCCTACAACAGAGGGGCCCGATGGTGGTCCCCCTCCCCTCCCCCCCCTCTCTCTCTCTCAAAAAAAAAAAAAAAAAAGTGATTCTGAGTGAAGACGAATATCAGAGTTCAAAAGAATCAGAATTAAAAAGTTAATCTTCAGAAGTCATTAGAAAACTAAGATTCCTATAGTAACTACATTTAGATAAGTAAAAATCTAAAAAAAATTTATGATAAAAATTGATTTATAGATAAGTAGTATTATATTGTTAGGTTGAGCCTGTAGGTAATGTGCAGAAATTTGTATACAGCCCCAATGCAGATAAAAAGCCTTTATTAAGAAAGTGCGATTCCAGAAAAATCTGCAGGTGTTAAAAACCGTTCATTAGTGACCACCTGAAGGTCGACTAAAAACATGCGGTATTCTCAAAAGAATTTAGCACAAAAGTTGCGTCAGGAGTTTAATAAAAGCAAGTCTCAAAAATATACGGAATTGAACAGAATAAGGGATAATGTTGGAAGGAATGGAATTCATGCACGTGCAAAAGTCATTGATATCATAGAAAAGTGTACTTCAGCTAAATGTCAGGACAGGAAATTTATTAATAATTTTAAGCGTTGCGCTCGGAAGAGTTAAAAAGAAATCTTGGTGAAAGTCGAACATATAAATTTCATCTTTTGGCGTTCTTTGAAAAGAGTGGGAAAAACGAATGTCCGCTAGCTAGAAATCATTTTTGTGTATCGCGGGACGCCTTGCAGTTTTACAAAGAGTGCAACCGCGACAGAAGTGGGAACCATTGAATGCCTGACCTTTGTGGTCAGGACGTCAGCGGTCAATTTGCGGGAAGCTTTTGATGTTGGTCGGTGAGAATTCGTAGGCAAAGCTTCAGAAAAGGAAAAAATATAATAAACATCAAGGGGAGAAAAATTGAAAATAAAATTTAAGAAAAACATGGAGGTGTTGACGATAAGGCTGTAGAAATCCAATGAGAAAGTGTGAGAATTGAGAAATAACCAATGGCAAGTTAGAGAGAGGTAAATTTCGGGCAAAAGAGTTAGTAACTGGTCGGTTTAGGAGAATTAGGAGCCACAGAGTGGCTAAACTAATTATTTACGAGTTTAGGGAAGAAAAATGGGGGACGAAGATTTGAGCAAAACTGGACTGCACAGCCAGAGACGGCAGATTTTCAGTAGATTTTCTCAGATTTTTTCAGATTTCTCAGAGTTTCTTAGAGTTTGAGATTTTTCATCGTTTGCAAAGGTTTTCTTAGTGTATTAATTTTTCGTCGTTTAAGAACTTTCAGAATTTTATTTATGTGATCCTCATTAGTGGATATTTAAATAAGTGTGTTAAAAAATAAAACTAAAAGATGACCATCCCTTCTCTGCACCGGATTACAGGTAAATCCGGTTGCCATCAATCAATTAAAGAGTGACAAATTTGTAATAATTAATAATATTGTTTATTATTGCTAAAGTAGTTAGAAGGTGTTTTTGGTAAACAATAATAATTTAATTGTTCTAAATTAAGCCATTTTCGAGATCAGTTTAAATATTTTTGTAAATGTAAATAAGATTTTTATATTTAATAAATGTTTGTTATAGTTAATATTTTAAATCCATTTATTTTCTTTCCTCAGAAAACACAACGCAATATCACATTTTATTTTATACTTATTTAGAACAGTTTAAATAACTTTATGAGTTAAAATAAATTACCGATGGGTCTTTATAACAATGAATCCAATTATTTCATATCTTATTTCACGGCCAAACTAAGGTTTAAATTATTTCATCCATTTATGACATGTTTTAATATGTCACGCATCGTAACAATATTTATAAGTATTATTAAAGTATTACATTTATATATTTTTATTGTGGTTAAGGCACAGCTACACGGCTATTTGCCTAACGGAAAGGTTGCCTTGGGCAGAGGGCTTTTTAAGGGGTTCTAATGCGTATTCACGTGACATCTGGAGAAAATCGCCCAAAACTCCAGACAGTTAGATCGACAGCCGTGTGGTATTACATTTATAAGTGGTATTATACAATAGCAGTACTTCCCAGTAAGGGACACTCCCTGGACAAGACATTTGTTAGAAACCAACTTCGTGTCGTTTGGCGATATATCGCCAAATTTGGCGACAACACGCTTTTTTATATAATTTAAGAAATACATAATACTAAAAAGTAAGTCAAAAGTTGTTGCTTGAACATAAGACATGTCACAACTTTCTTGAACTTATTTATTGGACGACACAAAACATCACATCGCATGCAGAACAATTGAACATTAAAAATACTATCGCCAACTCAGGGCGAACTAACTTCAAAAACTCAGCTTTAATTAAAATATATTTCATAAAGGCAAAATAATTCCACAAAAGCAACAAATAATTAGGCATGAATCAAATTGCCGCCAACATTACCGGGCGAACTGAACACACGAGCTGAAGGCGAAACTCCACCTCCAATTTAAATCACTTTAGTCAGCAACACCTGAATTCACTTCCTATCCAAAAATAGAAAATAAGTGCTAACTAACCAGCCACTGCTTAGTGCTGGCATCTGTACTCTAAGTACATAACAACTGAATGCAGTCCAACAGGATTGTGCAGGAACATACTCCCACCGATCAAGAAGTCATTCTTGATGAGAAGGTATTAAACAAAGTTTAACAATTGGCCTTTTAAATAAACCCTTAGCAGTTTTTATTGTTACCACCCGTACCATACCATCTTTACCAGGATGCGTAGCTACAACTCTACCCAGCGGCCAAACAGAAGGTGGTACATTTTCCTCCTTTAATATAACTAAATCATTTAACTTAATATTTTCCCCAGAAACCTTCCATTTTTTCCTATTTTGGAGTGAACTTAAATAGTCTATCCTCCATCTCTTCCAAAAATTTAATTTTAATTTTTGTATAATATCCCAACGCGATCTAACAGACAGGTTATCTTCAATAGGTTCAGCTGGAGAAGTAATAACATCACCTATCAAAAAGTGTGACGGAGTTAATACATTTAAATCACTGGGATCATTTTCACTACCCACCATAGTAAGTGGTCTGGAGTTCAATAAAGCTTCTATCTGAGTCAAAAGAGTACACAACTCCTCAAATGTTAAGTTGGTATTTCCAATTACGCGCTTAAGATGAAACTTTGCAGAGCGCACTGCTGCCTCCCACAACCCACCAAAGTGAGGACTCACTGGGGAATCATGTGCCATTCAATATTTACTTGCGATAAATAATAACTAATTTTATCGTTTTCATTGATGGTGGTAACAAATTTAAATAGATCTGATAGTTTCCTTTTGGCACCTACAAATGTTGTCCCATTATCCGAATAAATTGAACTTGGAGCTCCTCTACGTGAGCAAAATCTCTTAAGTGCAGCTATGAATGCCTCAGAGGAAAGGTCACTCACTAGCTCTAAATGAAGCGCTTTTGTCGCAAAGCAAACAAAAAAAGCGATATAACCTTTAGTAGTTTTAGCTCTTCGGCCACGATGTCTTAAAATACCAACTGGCCCTGCATAATCAATGCCACATATAGAAAAAGGCCTATTAGGAGTAACTCTATCAACAGGAAGCTCTCCCATCAGCTGCTGTGCAGTGGTTGCTCTATATCTACAACATTTTATACATTTATGTATACAACTCTTAAGTTTTTTAAGACCAATTATCCAATAACTCTGACGAATAATGCCTAACAATAAATTCAAACCAGCATGTAAATACATAACGTGAAAATAATTTACAATTAAAACACTTATTTTATGCTGAGCTGGCAAAATCAATGGATGTTTAGCATTATATGAGAGAGGTGAGTTATACAGTCTACCTCCCACTCTCAGTAAGCCGTCCTTATCAATAAATGGACAAAGACCTAATAAAGGACTTTTCCTTGAAACTGCTTTACAAGATTTCACACAACTTATTTCATCTGAAAAATATAAATTCTGTACATAAGAAACCAAGAAATTACCTGCATTTTTTCTTTCCGTGGTACACAAAGGAGAAATCTTACCTTTAGAAACTACGTTAACTTTGTTACATTTTTCTCTGCAATTCAATATAAACCTAATACAAAAGGCAAAAATATCTACAATTTTAGAAAAAGATGAATAATTTTCAAATAGTGAATCAATAATGCAGTTCTTTACAATTACGGGAAAACAAAATTTAGTCTTTTTCTGTTCTTTCACCACAGCATCAACGTTAAGTTTAATTTCTGGTTGTTTAGGCCAATTCTCAGTACTTAAGGAAAGCCAGGGCGGTCCCTCCCACCATAAGGAACACTCGGGAAGTTGTTTAGGAGTCAAACCTCTTGAAGCGACGTCAGCAGGATTTTCCCTTGTGGGCACATATCTCCAACAGTCAAATGGAGCCAGGTCCAAAATTTCGGAAGTTCTGTTAGCAATATAAGGTTTATAGCACCGAGGATGAGATGACAACCACGCAAGCACCACTTGAGAATCTGTCCATGCGTGAAACTCGATGACATACTCATGAAATATATCTACTACACTGGAATACATTCTTGAGAGCAACAACGCAGCGTTGAGCTCCAATCTTGGAATGGACACTGGTTTCAACGGACAAACTTTAGTTTTAGACATCAGGATATTCACTTTATTACCGTCTTGTTGTACCACATAAATAACTGTGTTGTATTGTTTTTGGGGGATAATGTTTTTTACAAATCAAAAGCAGTAATTTTTTTTAATTGTTTTAACCATTAATTATTTATTTTCTTAATACTTGTAATTAACTTGGAAGTTTAATTTAAATACCTTTTGTCAGGAGATATAATGGTATGGATGACTCTTCTTCTATAACTCAATAGCTAATCTTTTAAATTACTACTATTCACCCTTTTTTTTGTTGGAACTTTTTAAATAATTACCTTTTCTTTAAATTAATTCTGCCTTTGTTTGCCCGGTCTCCGGAGGTGTAATTTTAATTATCAGGTAAATTCTGTCGATTTTCTGCTGACTATTAAGTTTCCCTCTCTCTTCAATAGCCTAACTCATTTCTTGCAATATCTCTTGTTCATGTCCGGTTTTTAATTAGTTTTACTCTCTTCTAATTTTAATTTTTATTCCAAATTTTACCCAGGGTTGTCTCGGACGATTAGCTATCTCCCGCTAAAATTTTAGGAAATTTAATAACGTTTTTAAGGCCCTTATGATGAATTAAGTTTTTTTCCCCATTTCAAGATGGCCGTTCTTGCCTGCGTTTCTTCTCGGCCAAGTTGGTTTCTTTCCCGCGTGCAGTGGTTGCTGGCCGCCATTTTCTTATTTTCTCGCTTCCTTCTCCCGTCGATCGAATGTTCTCGAAGTTTCCCGGCTGAGATGGTGCGCTCTGATTGGTCCCCGCGGCCGGCGTCTCTTGGAAGCTCCCCAAGCGCGGGGTGAAAAGCGTCATTCTAAAAGCTGGTGTGGTGCGGGTAGGATGTAATCTCGTCCGGTTTTTGTCATCGCATTTTTTTAGGGGCCTAGCTCGGCTTATCAGTCGTGACTTCATCAAGAATCAGCATGTGAAGTGTTTACACGAAGGCCAGAGGGCCAGCTACACCATGATCACCGTATAAATTTATTCTTTTTTTGGTGCGTAAGCACCCGGTGGCCCCACCACGTTTGTTTCATGATCGTTTTTTTTTTTTTGCCAGTATGCTTCCCCTCACTTTTCATGTGAATTGGGCTTAAGCCCCCACCCCCTTTTTCTTCTTCGACGTCCCGCTTCGATCGACTATGCGGAGATCTCCCATTTACCCTGACCGGGAGCCGCTTGTGTAGATTCATCGAGATGTCCCCGACGCCTGATTGAACCACGGAATCCCCTTCAAGGAGAGACCAAGATGCCGGCTCTGGGAGCCACCTTCGTCCGACCGTCAGTTTCCTGAAACACCGGGACCCGACCTGCCATTGGATCCGTGGGTGAGAACGCTCCAATTACGTTTTCTCTATCATCCTTATGCTACCAGGGATTTAAAATCAATAGCTAAATGTCTCTTCTCTTCAAGTAATGACCAGTGGTATAATTTCCTGTAACGCCATGTTTAAAATTTTTCTCTAGTTGTTAAAAGATGTATGTTGATGCTGTGTTATTTTTTTTTTTTTCTTACCTAGTTAATTTTTGGAGTGTCATAAAATCTGTTTTATATTCTGGTTTGGCCTATGCTAATCTCTGTAATTGTTTGAGTTTTCTGCACATCAATGTATTTTGCTGCACCCTTTGGTGTAAAAATTGCTAAGTTCCCTTTTTGGGGTTTCAAGTTTCTGTTAAGGATTTTGTCCGGGATTTTCATCAGATGCCTTGTATGGCTTGGGGAAGGTGGGGACTTGTTTGCCCAAATTTTTTTTTCTTTTTTTGATAGGATAAATATTTTTTTTATATTTTTTCTTTTTGCTGCAGCAGAGCCTTTTAACTTAAGTACTTGGATCCAATCGAGCTACTTTTGTCATGACAATTTTATTTAAGCATTTCCTTTTTCTTTTTTTTGTTTAATTTACAAGGGCTAATAATTGGGTAATTAAAGCATTCTAGTATTTTTTTAGTTCCTGAGCAATTCTACCACGCGCTGTAAAACCCCTGCGCAGTGTTTACTTACTTTTCATTTCTTTTCTGATGTCGCGAGGCCACTAGCTGTTTACCCCTGTTATTTGTTAAATAAAATTTGTGATTTGGTGATCTAATACGATGTCTCTGTGTTTATTTTACCACTTTTCTAACACACACTTCAGGCAAGGCTGAGATCATTGGGTTATTTTCTACACTATCGGTCACAACGCATGGTAAAATCTTAATTCTGTTTTGGAAACTTGCTCAATTTAAAAACCTAAATTTTAACCTAGCTAAACTAATTTCACGGCAGTGGTAGCAGATTACTACAAAATGGTGCCGTGACCTCTCCTTGCCAATCTTGTGTGTGTTGAATAAGGTGAAATGGATACAGAAAACTTTCATTTTTCTTGATGCATTTTCATATCTCTTCGTAACTGGGGACTGTCTTGAGTAGCGTATTGGGTGGTAAACTTTTATTTTGGGAGTTTCAAAATTTTCTTTTTCCTAAGTCCCAGTATGGCTCTAGATGTAGGTGCCAGAGCGGCGGCATTGCCAGGTCCGGCTTTTATCGGCATGCTCCCACCACTGTCTGGTAGCAACTGCTCAAATTTTTTTCACTCCCTTTCCCTAATTCAGCCCTTGGCGGCCTGGACGGATGACCAGGCCTTGGCAGTCGCAAAATTGAAAATGGAGGGTGCTGCTCTCCAATTCTACACATCTACCTTAGAGGCAATTGAGGGTCTTACGCTGAAAGAATACAAAGACCGCTTCATGGCACACTTTGCAGAAGCGGGATCCTTGGCCCAGGACATAGAAAAATTAACGTCCTGTAAGCAAAATTTTGGGGAGACAGTGCGTGATTACGCCACTAGACTGGAAGGAATTGCCCATAAGGCCCTCAAAAATCCCATAAATTCCTCGGACACGATACCTCAGAGCTTCTCACAGGAGATGCTCCTTTCACAATTCAAAGCGGGTCTTCTCCCAAACATTAAGGCCCAGGTCGTTGTTGTAGACCCTAAAACTTTTGTCGAGGCGGTACAGGTCGCGAAACGTGTGGAAGTGGCACTCCAATGCCACCTGTCAGACATAAATGCCGTAACGGCACGTTCCCAGATGGTGGAAGGCGACTTTGAGAGGCTCCTTAAGGCCACTACGGACTCATATGCAAAAAGCCTTGAATTGCTCACCAGCCAGATGGCTGCGATGCAGGCTCAGCTATCACAAATGCAGTCGCAGAGTTTTATCCCACAATCTTTTCCTCCACAGCGACATTCCCAACCTGCCCGAGCTCAACGTAACATAACTTGTTTTTATTGTGACCGCCCAGGACATTACGCGAGAGATTGTCGAAAAAAACAACGTGACCAGGCTGCTAGATCCCAACACAGGCCTCGTCAGGAAAATCAGACTCCTGCCAATGCTTCAGGCTCTGATCAGAGTGGGGTTAATGATGGAAATTTAAACTAAGTTTGGGGGGAGGTTGGTCTGGATCGCAACACTCCATTAATTCCCCGTTTGATCCCGCTGTGCAACCTGTAGTAAGTGTGTCGAGTTCTTTACCCATAATTGATGTTAACTTTGGCAATTTTAAGTTTCGTGCACTCATAGATTCTGGTGCCTGTGTTAATTTAATTTCTTCTAATGTTTTTAATATTCTAATTAACTTTAAGGAATTTGATAGTTCTCACCTCTCTTTAAAGGCTCTCACGGGTTTTGACATAGTCACCCCAAAATTAATTCAAACTGAGTTGCACATTTCTAACACCCCGTTTTCATGTAATTTTTTGGTTGCTCAGAGTTGTCTTTCTCCTAACTTTGATGTCATTTTGGGACTTGATTTTCTAAAGACTTACAAATTTCATATCGATTGTGACAACTGTATTTTATTTAATGATGATATTAGAGTGGTCTGGACGCATGAACATCCCCCGTTTTCTCTGAATGCTGTCGTGCCAAGTGCACATGATGATGTTGATCCCGATGTTGACTTTTCTCTTTTTGGCAAGTTACCCGCTAAGATCATTTTACCCGCTTATTCTCAAAAGAGATTTTTTGTGACTATTCCAAACTGCGATCCCTCTTTCATTAATTCTACTGTAATAATTGAACCTAATCCTGATACAAATTTAACTTCCTTTCTTGTTGCCAATGCTATTTCCACCATCAATGATAATTGTCAGTGTTTAATTCAAGTTATTAATCTTACCCATGATTCCATTACCTTAAATAAGAATATGAAAATTGTTAATATTACCCCTATCCATTTAAATAAAGTTTCTGACGAAGTCAACTCGGTAGAACAACAAGCTGGTTCAGATGATTTTAGCCAGTGGGCTAAGGACATAGATTTATCCCATCTTGACGAATCTCAACGCAATGACATGATTGCTCTTTTGTCCAAATATAAGTCTGTTTTTTCATTAAACTCCTCCGACTTGGGCGCCTGCCCCATCATTCAACACCGTATACACCTTACAGATGACATTCCGGTTCGTTCTAAGCCCTATCGTGTCCCTTACCACCTCAAGCCTGAAATGAAGAGGCAGATTCAAACTCTCTTGGAGGCTGGCATTATCGAACCATCGACCAGCAGTTATGCTGCGCCAGTCCTTCTGGTCAAAAAAGCGGATGGATCATTTCGCCTGGTGGCCGATCTCCGTAAGCTTAATGCCAAGACCATACCAGATAATTTCCCCCTTCCGAATTTGCAAGAGATGATTGATTTTCTTTCTGGGGCTAAATTTTTCTCTTCCTTGGATTTGACGTCAGGTTTTCATCAAATGTTTATGCATCCAGACGATGCTCATCTCACGGGTATTACTACAGAGGAGGGCCTCTTTCACTTCAAACGGATGCCATTTGGCTTGCGAAACGCGAGTGCTAGTTTCCAACGATTAATGGGAGTGGTGCTGTCCGGACTATCCAATTTCCAAATCGGGGTTTATATTGATGATGTGGTTGTGGCATCAACTACCTTTGAAGATCATCTGTCTAGGCTCGAGCTCGTTTTTCAGCGTCTAACTGATGCAAACCTAAAACTTAAACCCAAAAAGTGTGCTTTGGCAAAAAGTGAAATTACGTATTTAGGACATAGAGTAACGGAGGGTAAGGTAATGCCAGATCCTAATAACATCAAATCTATTCTCAATGCTGCTGTTCCAAAAACCCGAAAACAAGTTCGCTCATTTTTAGGCCTGACTGGTTTTTATAGAAAGTTCATCAATAATTACTCCTTAAAAGCTCTCCCTTTAACTAATTTAACTAAAGACTCTGTAAAATTTTCCTGGGGGGATCTCGAACAAGATGCCTTTGACCAACTTAAGTCTGATTTAACGAAAGAGCCTTGCTTAAAATTACCAGATTTCAATAAGCCCTTTTCTATCTGTACTGACGCGAGCAAGTTCGCCATGGGCGCTGTGCTCACACAAGAGGATGAAGCCGGTTTTCCGCACCCAGTCTGTTTTGCTTCCAAAAAATTTTCGGCCGCTGAAATAAATTATTCTGTTGTGGAGAAGGAAGCCCTTGCCGTGGTTTTTGGTATTAATCAATTTAAACAGTATATTTATGGCACTCATGTAACTATTTTTTCTGACCAACAGTCACTTTCACAACTTTTTAAATTGAAGGATCCCACCTCTCGCATAGCTCGTTGGATTATGACGTTACAACAATATGACTATAATAGTATAGTCATATTGTTGTAACGTCATAATCCAACGAGCTATGCGAGAGGTGGGATCCTTCAATTTAAAAAGTTGCGAAAGTGACTGTTGGTCAGAAAAAATAGTTACATGAGTGCCATAAATATACTGTTTAAATTGATTAATACCAAAAACCACGGCAAGGGCTTCCTTCTCCACAACAGAATAATTTATTTCAGCGGCCGAAAATTTTTTGGAAGCAAAACAGACTGGGTGCGGAAAACCGGCTTCATCCTCTTGTGTGAGCACAGCGCCCATGGCGAACTTGCTCGCGTCAGTACAGATAGAAAAGGGCTTATTGAAATCTGGTAATTTTAAGCAAGGCTCTTTCGTTAAATCAGACTTAAGTTGGTCAAAGGCATCTTGTTCGAGATCCCCCCAGGAAAATTTTACAGAGTCTTTAGTTAAATTAGTTAAAGGGAGAGCTTTTAAGGAATAATTATTGATGAACTTTCTATAAAAACCAGTCAGGCCTAAAAATGAGCGAACTTGTTTTCGGGTTTTTGGAACAGCAGCATTGAGAATAGATTTGATGTTATTAGGATCTGGCATTACCTTACCCTCCGTTACTCTATGTCCTAAATACGTAATTTCACTTTTTGCCAAAGCACACTTTTTGGGTTTAAGTTTTAGGTTTGCATCAGTTAGACGCTGAAAAACGAGCTCGAGCCTAGACAGATGATCTTCAAAGGTAGTTGATGCCACAACCACATCATCAATATAAACCCCGATTTGGAAGTTGGATAGTCCGGACAGCACCACTCCCATTAATCGTTGGAAACTAGCACTCGCGTTTCGCAAGCCAAATGGCATCCGTTTGAAGTGAAAGAGGCCCTCCTCTGTAGTAATACCCGTGAGATGAGCATCGTCTGGATGCATAAACATTTGATGAAAACCTGACGTCAAATCCAAGGAAGAGAAAAATTTAGCCCCAGAAAGAAAATCAATCATCTCTTGCAAATTCGGAAGGGGGAAATTATCTGGTATGGTCTTGGCATTAAGCTTACGGAGATCGGCCACCAGGCGAAATGATCCATCCGCTTTTTTGACCAGAAGGACTGGCGCAGCATAACTGCTGGTCGATGGTTCGATAATGCCAGCCTCCAAGAGAGTTTGAATCTGCCTCTTCATTTCAGGCTTGAGGTGGTAAGGGACACGATAGGGCTTAGAACGAACCGGAATGTCATCTGTAAGGTGTATACGGTGTTGAATGATGGGGCAGGCGCCCAAGTCGGAGGAGTTTAATGAAAAAACAGACTTATATTTGGACAAAAGAGCAATCATGTCATTGCGTTGAGATTCGTCAAGATGGGATAAATCTATGTCCTTAGCCCACTGGCTAAAATCATCTGAACCAGCTTGTTGTTCTACCGAGTTGACTTCGTCAGAAACTTTATTTAAATGGATAGGGGTAATATTAACAATTTTCATATTCTTATTTAAGGTAATGGAATCATGGGTAAGATTAATAACTTGAATTAAACACTGACAATTATCATTGATGGTGGAAATAGCATTGGCAACAAGAAAGGAAGTTAAATTTGTATCAGGATTAGGTTCAATTATTACAGTAGAATTAATGAAAGAGGGATCGCAGTTTGGAATAGTCACAAAAAATCTCTTTTGAGAATAAGCGGGTAAAATGATCTTAGCGGGTAACTTGCCAAAAAGAGAAAAGTCAACATCGGGATCAACATCATCATGTGCACTTGGCACGACAGCATTCAGAGAAAACGGGGGATGTTCATGCGTCCAGACCACTCTAATATCATCATTAAATAAAATACAGTTGTCACAATCGATATGAAATTTGTAAGTCTTTAGAAAATCAAGTCCCAAAATGACATCAAAGTTAGGAGAAAGACAACTCTGAGCAACCAAAAAATTACATGAAAACGGGGTGTTACAAATGTGCAACTCAGTTTGAATTAATTTTGGGGTGACTATGTCAAAACCCGTGAGAGCCTTTAAAGAGAGGTGAGAACTATCAAATTCCTTAAAGTTAATTAGAATATTAAAAACATTAGAAGAAATTAAATTAACACAGGCACCAGAATCTATGAGTGCACGAAACTTAAAATTGCCAAAGTTAACGAAATTATGGTAAAGAACTCGACACACTTACTACAGGTTGCACAGCGGGATCAAACGGGGAATTAATGGAGTGTTGCGATCCAGACCAACCTCCCCCCAAACTTAGTTTAAATTTCCATCATTAACCCCACTCTGATCAGAGCCTGAAGCATTGGCAGGAGTCTGATTTTCCTGACGAGGCCTGTGTTGGGATCTAGCAGCCTGGTCACGTTGTTTTTTTCGACAATCTCTCGCGTAATGTCCTGGGCGGTCACAATAAAAACAAGTTATGTTACGTTGAGCTCGGGCAGGTTGGGAATGTCGCTGTGGAGGAAAAGATTGTGGGATAAAACTCTGCGACTGCATTTGTGATAGCTGAGCCTGCATCGCAGCCATCTGGCTGGTGAGCAATTCAAGGCTTTTTGCATATGAGTCCGTAGTGGCCTTAAGGAGCCTCTCAAAGTCGCCTTCCACCATCTGGGAACGTGCCGTTACGGCATTTATGTCTGACAGGTGGCATTGGAGTGCCACTTCCACACGTTTCGCGACCTGTACCGCCTCGACAAAAGTTTTAGGGTCTACAACAACGACCTGGGCCTTAATGTTTGGGAGAAGACCCGCTTTGAATTGTGAAAGGAGCATCTCCTGTGAGAAGCTCTGAGGTATCGTGTCCGAGGAATTTATGGGATTTTTGAGGGCCTTATGGGCAATTCCTTCCAGTCTAGTGGCGTAATCACGCACTGTCTCCCCAAAATTTTGCTTACAGGACGTTAATTTTTCTATGTCCTGGGCCAAGGATCCCGCTTCTGCAAAGTGTGCCATGAAGCGGTCTTTGTATTCTTTCAACGTAAGACCCTCAATTGCCTCTAAGGTAGATGTGTAGAATTGGAGAGCAGCACCCTCCATTTTCAATTTTGCGACTGCCAAGGCCTGGTCATCCGTCCAGGCCGCCAAGGGCTGAATTAGGGAAAGGGAGTGAAAAAAATTTGAGCAGTTGCTACCAGACAGTGGTGGGAGCATGCCGATAAAAGCCGGACCTGGCAATGCCGCCGCCCTGGCACCTTCATCTAGAGCCATACTGGGACTTAGGAAAAAGAAAATTTTGAAACTCCCAAAATAAAAGTTTACCACCCAATAAGCTTCTCAAGACAGTCCCCAGTTACAAAGAGATATGTAAATGCATCAAAAAAAATGAAAGTTTTCTGTATCCATTTCACCTTATTCAACACACACAAGATTGGCAAGGAGAGGTCACGGCACCATTTTGTAGTATTCTACTTACTACTGCCGTGAAATTAGTTTAGCTAGGTTAAAATTTAGATTTTAAATTGAGCAAGTTTCCAAAACAGAATTAAGATTTTGACCATGCGTTGTGACCGATAGTGTAGAAAATAACCCAATGATCTCAGCCTTGCCTGAAGTGTGTGTTAGAAAAGTGGTAAAATAAACACAGAGACATCGTATTAGATCACCAAATCACAAATTTTATTTAACAAATAACAGGGGTAAACAGCTAGTGGCCTCGCGACATCAGAAAAAGAAATGAAAAGTAAGTAAACACTGCGCAGGGGTTTTACAGCGCGTGGTAGAATTGCTCAGGAACAAAAAAATACTAGAATGCTTTAATTACCCAATTATTAGCCCTTGTAAATTAAACAAAAAAAAAGAAAAAGGAAATGCTTAAATAAAATTGTCATGACAAAAGTAGCTCGATTGGATCCAAGTACTTAAGTTAAAGGCTCTGCTGCAGCATGAAAAAAAAAAAAATATTATCCTATCAAAAAAAAGAAAAAAAAAATTGGGCAAACAAGTCCCCACCTTCCCCAAGCCATACAAGGCATCTGATGAAAATCCCGCAAATCCTACGAACTTGAAACCCACCTTTCATCCAACAGCGAGTTTAAATAGTACCAAAAAGAATAAAAAAAAGGGAACTTAGCAATTTTTACACCAAAGGGTGCAGCAAAATACATTGATGTGCAGAAAACTCAAACAATTACAGAGATTAGCATAGGCCAAACCAGAATATAAAACAGATTTTATGACACTCCAAAAATTAACTAGGTAAGAAAAAAAAAAAAAATAACACAGCATCAACATACATCATTTAACAACAAGAGAAAAATTTTAAACATGGCGTTACAGGAAATTATACCACTGGTCATTACTTGAAGAGAAGAGACATTTAGCTATTGATTTTAAATCCCTGGTAGCATAAGGATGATAGAGAAAACGTAATTGGAGCGTTCTCACCCACGGATCCAATGGCAGGTCGGGTCCCGGTGTTTCAGGAAACTGACGGTCGGACGCTGGTGGCTCCCGGAGCCGGCATCTTGGTCTCTCCTTGAAGGGGATTCCGGTCGGCTCAATCAGGCGTCGGGGACATCTCGATGAATCAACACTAGCGGCTCCCGGTCAGGGTAAATGGGAGATCTCCGCATAGTCGATCGAAGCGGGACGTCGAAGAATGAAAAAAGGGGGTGGGGGCTTAAGCCCAATTCACATCAAAAGTGAGGGAAGCATACTGGTAAAAAAAAAAACGATCATGAAACAACGTGGTGGGGCCACCGGGTGCTTACGCACCAAAAAAAAGAATAAATTTATACGGTGATCATGGATGTAGCTGGCCCTCTGGCCTTCGTGTAAACACTTCACATCTGATTCTTGATGAAGTCACGACTGATAAGCCGAGCTAGGCCCCTAAAAAAATGCGATGAAAAAAAACCGGACGAGATCACGTCCTAGCCCGCACCACACCAGCTTTCAGAATGACGCTTTTCGCCCCGCGCTTGGGAGCTTCGAAGAGACGCCGGCCGCGGGGACCAATCAGAGCGCGCCATCTCAGCCGGGAAACTTCGAGAACATTCGATCGACGGGGGAAGGAAGCGAGAAAATAAGAAAATGGCGGCCAGCAACCACTGCACGCGGGAAAGAAACCAACTTGGCCGAGAAGAAACGCAGGCAAGAACGGCCATCTTGAAATGGGGAAAAAAACTTAATTGATCATAAGGGCCTTAAAAAACGTTATTAAATTTCCTAAAATTTTAGCGGGAGATAGCTAATCGTCCGAGACAACCCTGGGTAAAATTTGGAATAAAAATTAAATTAGAAGAGAGTAAAACTAATTAAAAACCGGACATGAACAAGAGATATTGCAAGAAATGAGTTAGGCTATTGAAGAGAGAGGGAAACTTAATAGTCAGCAGAAAATCGACAGAATTTACCTGATAATTAAAATTACACCTCCGGAGACCGGGCAAACAAAGGCAGAATTAATTTAAAGAAAAGGTAATTATTTAAAAAAGTTCCAACAAAAAAAAGGGTGAATTAGTAGTAATTTAAAAGATTAGCTATTGAGTTATAGAAGAAGAGTCATCCAGACCATTATATCTCCTGACAAAAGGTATTTAAATTAAACTTCCAAGTTAATTACAAGTATTAAGAAAATAAATAATTAATGGTTAAAACAATTAAAATAAAAATTACTGCTTTTGATTTGTAAAAAACATTATCCCCCAAAAACAATACAACACAGTTATTTATGTGGTACAACAAGACGGTAATAAAGTGAATATCCTGATGTCTAAAACTAAAGTTTGTCCGTTGAAACCAGTGTCCATTCCAAGATTGGAGCTCAACGCTGCGTTGTTTCTCTCAAGAATGTATTCCAGTGTAGTAGATATATTTCATGAGTATGTCATCGAGTTTCACGCATGGACAGATTCTCAAGTGGTGCTTGCGTGGTTGTCATCTCATCCTCGGTGCTATAAACCTTATATTGCTAACAGAACTTCCGAAATTTTGGACCTGGCTCCATTTGACTGTTGGAGATATGTGCCCACAAGGGAAAATCCTGCTGACGTCGCTTCAAGAGGTTTGACTCCTAAACAACTTCCCGAGTGTTCCTTATGGTGGGAGGGACCGCCCTGGCTTTCCTTAAGTACTGAGAATTGGCCTAAACAACCAGAAATTAAACTTAACGTTGATGCTGTGGTGAAAGAACAGAAAAAGACTAAATTTTGTTTTCCCGTAATTGTAAAGAACTGCATTATTGATTCACTATTTGAAAATTATTCATCTTTTTCTAAAATTGTAGATATTTTTGCCTTTTGTATTAGGTTTATATTGAATTGCAGAGAAAAATGTAACAAAGTTAACGTAGTTTCTAAAGGTAAGATTTCTCCTTTGTGTACCACGGAAAGAAAAAATGCAGGTAAATTCTTGGTTTCTTATGTACAGAATTTATATTTTTCAGATGAAATAAGTTGTGTGAAATCTTGTAAAGCAGTTTCAAGGAAAAGTCCTTTATTAGGTCTTTGTCCATTTATTGATAAGGACGGCTTACTGAGAGTGGGAGGTAGACTGTATAACTCACCTCTCTCATATAATGCTAAACATCCATTGATTTTGCCAGCTCAGCATAAAATAAGTGTTTTAATTGTAAATTATTTTCACGTTATGTATTTACATGCTGGTTTGAATTTATTGTTAGGCATTATTCGTCAGAGTTATTGGATAATTGGTCTTAAAAAACTTAAGAGTTGTATACATAAATGTATAAAATGTTGTAGATATAGAGCAACCACTGCACAGCAGCTGATGGGAGAGCTTCCTGTTGATAGAGTTACTCCTAATAGGCCTTTTTCTATATGTGGCATTGATTATGCAGGGCCAGTTGGTATTTTAAGACATCGTGGCCGAGGAGCTAAAACTACTAAAGGTTATATCGCTTTTTTTGTTTGCTTTGCGACAAAAGCGCTTCATTTAGAGCTAGTGAGTGACCTTTCCTCTGAGGCATTCATAGCTGCACTTAAGAGATTTTGCTCACGTAGAGGAGCTCCAAGTTCAATTTATTCGGATAATGGGACAACATTTGTAGGTGCCAAAAGGAAACTATCAGATCTATTTAAATTTGTTACCACCATCAATGAAAACGATAAAATTAGTTATTATTTATCGCAAGTAAATATTGAATGGCACATGATTCCCCCAGTGAGTCCTCACTTTGGTGGGTTGTGGGAGGCAGCAGTGCGCTCTGCAAAGTTTCATCTTAAGCGCGTAATTGGAAATACCAACTTAACATTTGAGGAGTTGTGTACTCTTTTGACTCAGATAGAAGCTTTATTGAACTCCAGACCACTTACTATGGTGGGTAGTGAAAATGATCCCAGTGATTTAAATGTATTAACTCCGTCACACTTTTTGATAGGTGATGTTATTACTTCTCCAGCTGAACCTATTGAAGATAACCTGTCTGTTAGATCGCGTTGGGATATTATACAAAAATTAAAATTAAATTTTTGGAAGAGATGGAGGATAGACTATTTAAGTTCACTCCAAAATAGGAAAAAATGGAAGGTTTCTGGGGAAAATATTAAGTTAAATGATTTAGTTATATTAAAGGAGGAAAATGTACCACCTTCTGTTTGGCCGCTGGGTAGAGTTGTAGCTACGCATCCTGGTAAAGATGGTATGGTACGGGTGGTAACAATAAAAACTGCTAAGGGTTTATTTAAAAGGCCAATTGTTAAACTTTGTTTAATACCTTCTCATCAAGAATGACTTCTTGATCGGTGGGAGTATGTTCCTGCACAATCCTGTTGGACTGCATTCAGTTGTTATGTACTTAGAGTACAGATGCCAGCACTAAGCAGTGGCTGGTTAGTTAGCACTTATTTTCTATTTTTGGATAGGAAGTGAATTCAGGTGTTGCTGACTAAAGTGATTTAAATTGGAGGTGGAGTTTCGCCTTCAGCTCGTGTGTTCAGTTCGCCCGGTAATGTTGGCGGCAATTTGATTCATGCCTAATTATTTGTTGCTTTTGTGGAATTATTTTGCCTTTATGAAATATATTTTAATTAAAGCTGAGTTTTTGAAGTTAGTTCGCCCTGAGTTGGCGATAGTATTTTTAATGTTCAATTGTTCTGCATGCGATGTGATGTTTTGTGTCGTCCAATAAATAAGTTCAAGAAAGTTGTGACATGTCTTATGTTCAAGCAACAACTTTTGACTTACTTTTTAGTATTATGTATTTCTTAAATTATATAAAAAAGCGTGTTGTCGCCAAATTTGGCGATATATCGCCAAACGACACGAAGTTGGTTTCTAACAAATGTCTTGTCCAGGGAGTGTCCCTTACTGGGAAGTACTGCTATTGTATAATACCACTTATAAATGTAATACCACACGGCTGTCGATCTAACTGTCTGGAGTTTTGGGCGATTTTCTCCAGATGTCACGTGAATACGCATTAGAACCCCTTAAAAAGCCCTCCGCCCAAGGCAACCTTTCCGTTAGGCAAATAGCCGTGTAGCTGTGCCTTAACCACAATAAAAATATATAAATGTAATACTTTAATAATACTTATAAATATTGTTACGATGCGTGACATATTAAAACATGTCATAAATGGATGAAATAATTTAAACCTTAGTTTGGCCGTGGAATAAGATATGAAATAATTGGATTCATTGTTATAAAGACCCATCGGTAATTTATTTTAACTCATAAAGTTATTTAAACTGTTCTAAATAAGTATAAAATAAAATGTGATATTGCGTTGTGTTTTCTGAGGAAAGAAAATAAATGGATTTAAAATATTAACTATAACAAACATTTATTAAATATAAAAATCTTATTTACATTTACAAAAATATTTAAACTGATCTCGAAAATGGCTTAATTTAGAACAATTAAATTATTATTGTTTACCAAAAACACCTTCTAACTACTTTAGCAATAATAAACAATATTATTAATTATTACAAATTTGTCACTCTTTAATTGATTGATGGCAACCGGATTTACCTGTAATCCGGTGCAGAGAAGGGATGGTCATCTTTTAGTTTTATTTTTTAACACACTTATTTAAATATCCACTAATGAGGATCACATAAATAAAATTCTGAAAGTTCTTAAACGACGAAAAATTAATACACTAAGAAAACCTTTGCAAACGATGAAAAATCTCAAACTCTAAGAAACTCTGAGAAATCTGAAAAAATCTGAGAAAATCTACTGAAAATCTGCCGTCTCTGGCTGTGCAGTCCAGTTTTGCTCAAATCTTCGTCCCCCATTTTTCTTCCCTAAACTCGTAAATAATTAGTTTAGCCACTCTGTGGCTCCTAATTCTCCTAAACCGACCAGTTACTAACTCTTTTGCCCGAAATTTACCTCTCTCTAACTTGCCATTGGTTATTTCTCAATTCTCACACTTTCTCATTGGATTTCTACAGCCTTATCGTCAACACCTCCATGTTTTTCTTAAATTTTATTTTCAATTTTTCTCCCCTTGATGTTTATTATATTTTTTCCTTTTCTGAAGCTTTGCCTACGAATTCTCACCGACCAACATCAAAAGCTTCCCGCAAATTGACCGCTGACGTCCTGACCACAAAGGTCAGGCATTCAATGGTTCCCACTTCTGTCGCGGTTGCACTCTTTGTAAAACTGCAAGGCGTCCCGCGATACACAAAAATGATTTCTAGCTAGCGGACATTCGTTTTTCCCACTCTTTTCAAAGAACGCCAAAAGATGAAATTTATATGTTCGACTTTCACCAAGATTTCTTTTTAACTCTTCCGAGCGCAACGCTTAAAATTATTAATAAATTTCCTGTCCTGACATTTAGCTGAAGTACACTTTTCTATGATATCAATGACTTTTGCACGTGCATGAATTCCATTCCTTCCAACATTATCCCTTATTCTGTTCAATTCCGTATATTTTTGAGACTTGCTTTTATTAAACTCCTGACGCAACTTTTGTGCTAAATTCTTTTGAGAATACCGCATGTTTTTAGTCGACCTTCAGGTGGTCACTAATGAACGGTTTTTAACACCTGCAGATTTTTCTGGAATCGCACTTTCTTAATAAAGGCTTTTTATCTGCATTGGGGCTGTATACAAATTTCTGCACATTACCTACAGGCTCAACCTAACAATATAATACTACTTATCTATAAATCAATTTTTATCATAAATTTTTTTTAGATTTTTACTTATCTAAATGTAGTTACTATAGGAATCTTAGTTTTCTAATGACTTCTGAAGATTAACTTTTTAATTCTGATTCTTTTGAACTCTGATATTCGTCTTCACTCAGAATCACTTTTTTTTTTTTTTTTTTTTTTTGAGAGAGAGGGGGGGGAGGGGAGGGGGACCACCATCGGGCCCCTCTGTTGTAGGGTCTAGCTGTAGCGAAGTTGTAGGGTCTCGCTGTAATAAGGCTTGCTCTTTTTCGTTGGCCTTTGTCTAGAGCAGCTAAAAGGACACTGCTTAAAAGAAGCCTACTTGAAACCCATAAAATCTCATTCCAAGCTGGAGGAGAAAGTAATTTATTTCAAGCCAGCACTTCAAAATGACTTAAAGAGCTAGCACGTGTTTCTGTTTACACACTCACACTCCAATGACCCGAAGTCACAGTTGCCAACCTTTGAGATCCAAAAATGGGGAGCTTTTGCTTTGGACACAATTTACGACATAAATGGAAAACTAAGCTGTAAATAGATGGGACTATTTACAGGACTAAGAAAGGGCAATTTTGGAATATGTAGAAATTTTCTTCTTATAGCAAATTTACATCAGAAAAATAAGAAATTACATACTGAATTTAAAATACCGATGTTAAATCTTAACTGAAATGAAATTTTATATACCTTTATCCAAACACTTGCACATAATTTATAGTTTATGAGAAGTACAAGCGCGTATGTTTGTATCCCTTTTGCGATCACCCGTCGAAAAATTATCGAAAAAATAAAAATGGCGCTATATAAATAATTTTTTTTTTAAAGAAATGGTGGATGTTGGAGGAACATTTTTTTCTTGGAATAGACACTCAATACTGTAATAATTACGATTATGGTTGAAATTAGGCGCGACAAGCCGCGACACCCCTTCAAAAAGCTCTTTGAAATGTGGATCTTTGAAAAAAAATAAGTAAAAAAAAGTTTACAATTTTTAAAAATAAAGTCATATTATTTTTTCAAACTAATAGATACATATAATCAAAATACATATATTTTACTACAATTATACTTAGTATCAAATCAGTAAATTAATTTAAAGAGCCCGTAAAAAATGCAAGACGAAGTAATAGGAAACGCCGAAATCTCTTGCCGTAAATGAAGAAACTTGCTTTTAAACCGAGTGTTGCATCTTTTGGATATGAATTATGGTCGAAAAACATGCATTACATGATGCATCAGTTACTAGGCTATCCAAAAACATATATATTACTGTTTTTAAACAAATTTAAAATTTTCGACTTTTGGCCAGGATTTTGATACGAATACTCCACTGTGGGGCGCAGAAATCACGACCCCAGATGTTTTTATTCGGAATTTCATGGAAACACATTGTTTAGACCTTGCAGATTCGTTTTCGAATTCTGATGAGTTGAATATTGAAATTCTGATTGGCAGTGATTTATTTTGGGATTTTGTTTTAAATGAGAGGATTACTATAAATAAAACTGTAGGGGCAATTAATTCTGTTTTTGGTTGGATAATTTACGGTTCTAATTTCATTGGACAGGAAAACTGTGCGCAAAACGTTGCGATTATGAATAATTTAGTATTAATGAATGACTTAGCGGATCTTTGGAGGCTTGATAGTTTAGGAATAGTTGAATCACAGGAAATGTCCTGTAAAGATAAAGAAATAGTGGAGCATTTTGAAAGAGAATTACTGTTTAAAAATGGCAGATACGAAACAAATTTACTTTGGGATTGCGAACCTAGCGATCTGGATAGTAATTTTTCTGTTGCCAAAAGGCGCTTCAGGAGTTTGAAGAATAAATTGAATGCTGATAGGGAAATTTGCGCAGAGTAAAAAATTATCATTAATGAACAAATATCAGATGGTATTGTAGAAGAATGTAAGAATAATAATTGGAATGATGGTTATTTCATGCCCCATAGAGCGGTCATTAGGCCCGATAAGGAGACTTCTCGTGTTAGGATTATTTTTGACGCTTCGTCAAAGGGTGAAAATTGTAAATCATTAAATGACTTATTAGTGTCCGGCCCTAACCTAAACCCTAACATTTTGGATATAATATTAAAATTCCATAAATACCATATAGCATTTTCGGCAGACATAGAAAAGGCCTTTTTAATGATTAGTATTGCCGAAATAAGTCGAAAATATTTAAAATTTCTATGGTTTGATGATTTTGAAACGGATTTAATTAGAGTTATGAATATGACTCGATTACCCTTTGGAGTTACTTCAAGTCCTTTTATACTTGCTGCTACGATAAAATATCACCTTAAGCAATATAAAAATGATTACCCCGAAACTTTTAACATGCTAAATTCTTCCCTTTATGTGGACGACTTATTACTTCCTTGTACGTAGTATAAGGAAGTAATGTGATCCCGCAAATTTTGGGGGCCAAATTTCGACAAAAAAACAGATTTTGACTACCTCTAAATTTAATTTTAAAATTTTTTTCGATGCATCCTATCGTAGGCTAGCATGCACGATCATATTAACGCGTCTGCAACTCATTTTGACCAGTGGCGAGTCTACTGTGGCCAGTTTTTCCATGCCGTCTGTACGTACGTACGTACGTATGTAACTCGCATATCTCAAAAACTATTGGTCGTAGAATGTTGAGATTTGATATTTAGGATTGCTCTATGATCTAGTTGTGCACCTCCCCTTTTGGTGGCAATCGAATGGATAGTTTATGTACAGGACCGCCCAAAAGATTCGAAATACATTACGCTCTATGGGCCGAAATTCATTAAACTCGCCTAACTCAAAAGCTATTAGGCGTAGAATGTCGAAACTTCATATTTTGGATAGTTGTAACATCTAGTTGTGCACCTCCCTTTTGATTCCATTCGTACTGGATAGTTTATCTACAGGACTGCCCAAAACATTCGAAATACATTACACTCAATGGGCCGAAATTCATTAAACTCGCATATCTCAAAAACTGTTAGGCGTTGAATGTTGAAACTTTATATTTAGGATTGTTGTAAACATCTAGTTGTGCACCTCCCCCTTTCGGTTCCATCGACTGCATAGTTTATCTACAGGACCGCCCAAAAGATTCGAAATACATTACGCTCTTATGGGCCGAAATTCATCAAAGCGTTTTTTAGAGGTATTGGGCTATTTCAAACGACTCAGAAGTGACGTATGCTGTAAAGAGTTAGAAAATGATTTCTCCATTAAAAAAAGTGTCTTTATCATTTATAGTTCTGCTACAGGAACACTCAAAAGATTTCAATACATTACGGTCAATGGCAATTTTAGGGGCATTCATCCATTTCAAGCACAATACCGTCCTACCCACATAAGTTAGGTAATGGTCCGACCACTGTCTCGTGCCTCCCTCAAGAACTATGCCAAAAGTCGCCAAGCTTGGCTACTTTTGGTTGTACGTGTGTGCATATTTAACTCTCAATCTCAAAAACTATTATGAAATTTCATATATAAGAATGTTGTAACATCTAGTTGTGTATCTCGATTTTTGTTCCAATCTACTGGAGAGTTTATTTACAGGACCACCGAAAAGAATTTTAGTACTTTAATGTCTATGGACATCTTCAATATAATACAACTGTAGACAGTCATTGTTTGGTACATGCCCAAAAACTCGCCGTCTGTCCTCGACCTTGGCGAGTTTTGGCGAAATATCGCCAAATTTGGCGATAGTCAGTCATTTGGTCCATGGCCAAAGTATCGCCATTTGTCATCGTTCTTGGCGAGTTTTGGCGAAATATCGCCAAATTTGGCGATAATCTGTCATTGTTTGGTCCATGCTTAAAATCTCGCCAAATGTCGTCGACATTGACGAGTTTCGCCGAAATATCGCAAATTTGGCGCCAAAAATTATTTCCTATTTTGTATAACACTGAAACTTTAACCCGTAGATTTTTGAAACTTTTGTATTTAGAACTATTGTAATATCTAACTGTTTTCCATATCTTTTTTGACAGCAATCGACTGAGAATTTATTTACAGGGTGAGCCAATGACTTTGAATACATTGAGGTGTATGGATGCATTCAATTCATTGAAAGTCTGTGGTCAATGACTACTTTGGCTATCCCCAAAAATCTCGCTGACTATCTTAAGTTTGTCGGCTTTTGGTGAAATATCGCCAAATAAAGTGTCAGAAGGAAATCTTTCAAATTGAACTCAGCTTGGCGATATCGAAATATTTGGCTAGAAATCGCTAAACCTTACTATTATTGATATTTTATCTCTTTCAAACAAATAAATTTAGAGGAAGTGCGTCGAAAATATTTTTGATCTAATGGACGTGCAAGGAAGTCATGTGTTGGACACATCAGATTTTTTTACGGAGCAAACTGTATCGAGGATGCATATCAGCTGTCGTCTAAGGCTGCCTTTATTCTGAAAAATGCAGGAATGAACTTACGTAAATTTAATTCCAATTCCGCTGAATTAAAAGATGTTTGGGTAGAAAACAAATTTGAAGTAAATGAGTCGCTTGCACTGTCAAAAGTGTTAGGTCTAATTTGGAACACCGAAGAAGATAATATAAAACTTGATTTACACGAATTTTCAGATTGTTTTGAAAATATGAGCGGTAAAATAACAAAAAGAGTCGTTCTTAAAACTGCCGCAAAACTGTATGATCCAGCAGGCTATATCACGCCATTCACAGTTAGAATTAAACTTTTGCTGCAACAAATATGGCTCTTAGGAGTTGATTGGGACGATGAACTTCCCCAGGACTTAAAAACTGATTTTGAAAACTGGTTCTCTGATATAGAAACTGTTAAAACTATTTCAATTCCTCGTGAATACTTCCCTGACTGCGACGTGGTGAAAAACTGTGATTTACATATTTTTAGTGATTCAAGTCAAAAGGCTTTTGGGTGGACAGCTTACTTTCAGTACACCAACAAATTAGGTGAAATTAAAACTACCTTCGTTTGTTCAAAGAGTAGGGTTGCTCCCCTTAAAGCTTTAACGTTACCACGGTTAGAACTGATGGGAGCTGTAATTGCTTCCAGAGTGTCGAAATATCTTCAAAAGCTATTCGGTGATGTTATAAAAAACACCTTTTTGTGGACTGATTCTAATATAGTATTATGCTGGATTAAAGGATCCCCCAAGAACTGGAAACCCTTTGTTTGTAACAGGGTCACCGAAATTCAGGAAAATACCAACCCTCGGCAATGGCGATTCTGCCACGGTAAGCAAAATCCGGCAGATCTTTTAACTAGAGATTTGACTGCCGAATCACTGAAGAAAAGTTCTCTTTGGTGGCTGGGGCCATTTTGGCTACAATGCCCTACTACAGAATGGCCAGAACAACAGATAACTCAAATAAAAGATGAAGACATCCCTGAAGCCCGTAATAACATTTTAGTCAATGACTGTATTGTTCAAAATAAAGAAGAGCTGCTTGACATAAATAAATTTAGCTCAGTCACAAAGTTTATAAGAATAATAGCATATGTTAAACGATTTATTAATGCTTTGAAAAAAACGAATGTAAATAAGGGTCCTCTTTCTACAGAAGAAATTCAAATGTGTGAAGACATGTGCATCCGTAAAGTTCAAATGGAATATTTTTCTTCGGAAATAGCCTCTCTAAATTCTCAAAAGCCCATTTCACCAGATTCCAGTATATATAGTTTATGCCCTTTTTTAGATGAAAACCAAATTCTCAGAATAAGAGGAAGATTGGAAGAAGGCGAATTAACAAGAGAGGAGATACACCCAATTCTACTACCAAGTAATTCACGATTTACAGAATTAATAATATTACGAGACCACAATAAAGCTATGCATTCTGGTGTAAGTATTACTTTAACGAAGATTCGTCAAAGGTATTGGATACCCAAAGGAAGACAAGTCGTAAGAAAAGTTATAAACAGGTGTCTCATATGCAGAAGGTATTCAGCGAAACCAGCAAGTCAAATGACGGGACAGTTACCTAAGGACAGAATACTTGAATCTCCTCCCTTTAGTGTGACAGGTGTTGACTTCACCGGACCCATATACGTAAAGTTGGGAAAAGAAACCCAAAAATCTTATGTCGCATTATTTACATGCGCAGTCACTCGAGCAGTTCACCTCGAACTGGTCTCGGATTTGTCTTCTAAAAGTTTTATTTTAGCACTTAGACGCTTTTTGTCCCGACGAGGGAACACTAAGATATTTTACTCAGATAATGCTAAAACTTTTAAATGTGCTAGTAAGGACTTACAATACTTTGTAGACCTGATCAAAGACAAAGAAATCCAGAATTTTGCATCATCTGAAGGGATAACCTGGAAATTCATAGTTGAGCTTGCCCCATGGTGGGGAGGGTTCTATGAAAGATTGATGAGATCGATTAAAGAACCGCTCAGAAAGGTCTTAGGAAGAGCTCAGCTAACCTTTGAAGAGATCATGACTCTTCTTGCCGAGATTGAAAATATTCTTAACCAAAGACCGATTACTTATGTATTTAATGATCATTCAGAGCCAGAACCCTTAACCCTTCTCATTTCCTTTTGGTTGGAAGAAAAATAGAATATCCATACAACTTTGTAGAAATAACAAACAGATCTTCAACCAAAGAAGGACTGAAAAAAAGGAAATTATACCAATCTAAGATTTTGTCTCAGTTATGGAAAAAATGGAAAGGTGAGTACCTTTTGAACAACAAAAATTTCCACGAACTTTCGACTCCTCAGAAGAAGAGGGACTTACAAGTTGGGGACATTGTTCTCCTTGAAGGTTCAACTAAATCTAAGTTCTTGTGGAACTTAGGTATGATAACACAAACTATGAAAGGTAGAGATGGACTCGTTCGATCATGCGTCGTAAAAACTAAAAATGGAGAATTTCGACGCCCAGTCCAGCTTTTGTATCCACTGGAAATCAATGACTGATACATAAACATTGAACTTATGAATCATTACTGAACTTTAAGTGTTAAATTCTTTGACTTTAAAAATATTAATTTTGACTTTGTAATTAATCTAGAAATTTGTGTTTAGTAATCATCTGTTTAAATTTAAGTTGTACTTTGAAGAAAATTTATATGTTCACATTGTTACTTAACCTAGTGCTATTATAGATTGAGGTAATTGGTAAGTATATTTTTGTTGTTGTTGATAAAGAGAAAAAAATGATAATTTTTGTAAAATTATCAGGTGGGGAGTGTTGCATAACCTCCTTTTAATCGCGCTTGATGGCGCTAGTTGTCTATATCCCAGATCTATGGGATAAAAGGTTCATTGATCTCTGGGGAAAAAACCCCACTTGCTTTTCTACTGCGTACTGCGTAGGTGCTTAGGGCTGAAAGATGCCTAACCCCTTTGTATTTTGGGCTGGAAGATGCCCCTTGTAATATTAAAATGTTAAATGTTTGTGGCAATTGTAAATAAATGTATAAATGTAAATAGAACCACCGTGTTTGCTTTCTGCAGAATAATTTTGTGAATTTCAGAGCAACAGAAGAAAAGCTATTTTCAGTTTCGCACAATAGATGAAGCAGGTATGAAGCAAGAAATGTTTTGTTATTTGGAGTGGGTGGCATAAAAATAGGTAAATTTTATATCTAAGATTCCAACTCAATACTCAAATTACTTTTATCATTGGTATTACAAATAAAATTTTATGAAATTAAACATAAATTTCAGTCTGTGGTTAGTTAATTTTTTCCTTTATCAAAAGTTTTACCGTAACACTGAAGACTACATCTGAGCTTCGCATGACAAAATTTCAAAAAGAAGATGAAGGATTTTTACCAGAGATTGGTCATTCTTTAACCCCCCCCCCATTTCATTTGTAATTTTGAACCATGTTTAACCTTTTCATTGCCATCATTGAAAAAATGCTACAGACTCACCTTCTATCTTTGACGCATGTTTGGAAGCTATATCGGTTAAGAAGTATTCTTCATTGTGCCTTTTCAATGAAGAGAGTTAACAGGTTAAACTCTTTAGCAAACTCGAGAAATTTTTAGGTTTACTTGTAGTCGAGAGAAGGGTGTACCCGCAACTGCACTAAAGTCATTTCAAGTTAATGTTTGGGAACATGTTCTTTTTGGAAAAATTACGAAAAGAGTGTCTGTTGAATTGGGATATGACACTGGACAGTTTTTATGCAAGAAAAAAAAATACAGCATATTGGTGTACACACTCAGGGATTATTAACAAAACTGGTGTTATGATATAATTACAATAAACAGGATTCGATGCAAACGAAAACTGGGTCTGTTTTTCCTTACAATTTAATCTGTTTTAACAATGGCCTTTTACCTTACAATTTAATCTGTATCAATTATTTTAACAAAAAAGTGACTTTTATTAAAAATTGGTAAGAAAATTCACAAAAATCAGTGTTGAATTTCGCAAAATTAGTATTGAAATTCTCAAAAATGGAGCCTAGAAAAAATTCCTGGACTGACCACCGATAAAATACTTTGCATTAAACACACAGA
>JAWZYV010018402.1:0-29738 GCA_038373885.1 Cheiracanthium punctorium | reverse complement strand
CTCGAGCCCCATCCATGGGCCCGTATAACTCTAAGCCTGTAATCTGAGCATGTAAGACAATAGTTTCTTAACTAAAACGCCAACAACCTCCATTTAATGAGTGGGAGCAAGGCCTAACTGGGCAATCTTTCTTTTAATAAATCTTTAACTATTAATGAATATTCTAAATCATAAAGAATCTTACCTAATTCATTTAAAAATAGATTATGCATACAAGCATACATATAGTAAGACCTGATAAAGTTAAAATAAGCGTATTAAATTTGAAATAAACAGAAACGCTAAAACTTTTTATTTAGCTAAAATTTTAAATTTCACCCACTTCCGTAATTTATGCATAATCTAATTTTTGGTGCCTTAGCATAGCAATAAACCAGTTTTAAAAGAGTATGTCTTGAAAGTCTATTTCGAATGTTTGATTGTACAATTGTTCAAAAGGAAAGGTTGAAAAAAAGAAAAAATTCCAGCAGCACTGCTTGCTGGACGAAGAGGAGGTGTACAAGTAATCTGGAGGTGTACAAGTAATGAGCAAAAATCATTAGAAATTTCAGAAGCTTTCGACACACTTTTCATCGCTTATCAGCCCTGACAATTCTGACTACTGATTATGTGAAATAGAGATGGGAATTGGGTCTTCTTTAAATTCAGAGTTAATACCTCATGTTATAAAGTCAGAATTAGTTGCTCTTAATCACTCTTCCCGTAATTCTTATAATTTAAATATTCACCTCTGTACTTCGGGTGTAGTAAATATACTGCAAGATGACATGGCAGTAGGGAATGCAATCCCGATCCCGCTGGATCCCGTACAAATATTTGCGGGACTAGTCCCGCGGGATTACGATACGAATCCCGCGGGATTGATACTGAGAAATAAATTATTTTTTATTAAAATTTCACACCGCTTTCCCAATCAATAGACCAAAAATTTATGAATCATCATGCCTCTTATCTAACAATAAACGAATCAATAATTAAAAATTTTAATTTAAAGTTTTATTTTTTTTAAATTATCTTCTAATAAGAGTCTGGATCAAACATCTAAATCTAAACATCGTAATCTAAATTTTTCGCAAACGTCCCAGTCCCAAATGAACTGAAATATTTCATACTCATTTATCTCTTAGCGAACAGTCAAGAATTAATTATAAAAGTTTTCATTTTAGTTTTTAATCGTTTTTAATTCAGACTTTTAATTATTTTACTAAAGTTAAATCTAGACTAAATTTCACCTCAATCACTGAAATGATTCATTGGATTTGTACGGTTTTGTACGTTCTTTTTTCAGCAACTAGAAAATAACGTAAGTATGTGAATGTATTTATAAATCGTATTTTTCTGTAAATTACTGATTTTTAGCATCTAACATAACTAATACTAATATATTAAGACATAATATATCATTCTGAAAATCATAATTATAATTTTCATATTTCTGTAAGTTATTGTGTAAATTATCTCATAAGATTAATTACAGTGGACTCTCTCTATTCTGAACACTAAAGGGACCAGGGAAAAGTGTTCAGATTACGGGGGTGTTCACTATAGAGGGAGATTGAGAAATGTGGGTACGCAATGAAATTTTAGATTATATAGAATGCTTAGCCTGGTTAGCCATGCTAGTTACTGAGATGGAGGTGCTTAGTTTAGATTTGACAGCTAGTGCAATGTCAAATAAAATTCAGTCGGACCTGTATCCTAACATTTCATTTTTAAAATTTATTATTATTAAAAATGTTTTACAAAATATATAATAATACATAATTATATATAATATATAAATTGCTAATTACTTGAAAGAATTAGTAATTTTAGTCTGTTTTTGAAATGTATATGCTCGTGCAGCATACATATTGTCTAGTTGTTTAAGAAGTGGAAAGGATTCCGGATGATGCTCAACCGCATAGTCCATCATGTCTTGAATTCCTTTGCCATATTGCTTGAATGTAAGTGTTATTTTTGTTTCATTAGTGTCTTAAGGTTCTGCTTCTTCTTCACTATCCTCTTCCTCTTCAACGATGTTGTTGTCACAAATTGGAAGGCTTCCATCGACTTCGAGATAAGAGTCAGGTTCAGTTTCAGTATGAAGCTCCTGAAGAATTGACCCCAAGTCATTCACAGCTTTTGATACTTGGTCCTCTATTCCTAAATGTTCATCATCACACGGGAATCCTGCTTTATAAAAGCATCTCTTGATAGTGTGAGGGGTTACTTCATTCCAAGCCATTGATATCCAGTGGACAGCATCCATAACGTTGACTTTCTTTGTTAGTTCAGCTGCAGAATTTGCCTCCTCCATTACCAGGGACATTTTCCTCAGAAAATGGATTCGGTAGTGAGCTTTAAAGGTCTTGATTACTCCTTGATCCAATGGTTGGATAATAGTACAGTTTGGTGGTAGAAACTTCAGGCTCACATTGCTCAGTTTCATGTTTTTGTGTGATGCTGCATTATCCATAAGAAGAAGAATTTTTTTTCTTTCTCTCCTCATCATCTCATTGATGTCTTCCAACCACTTCGAGAAAATTGGGAATGACATCCAGGTTTTTCGATTTGATCTATACTGAACAGGCAATGATGCGATATTCACATTTTTGAAGCATCTTGGTTTTTCACTTTTTCCGATTACCAGTGGTTTGAGCTTCTCTCCTGTGGAACTGGCACAGAGCATGACGGTAAGTCTTTCTTCCGACATTTTCCCACCCACACATTTCTCACTTCTTTCTGCTAAAGTTTTGTTTGGAAGAGCTCTGAAAAACAGGCCGGTTTCGTCGGCATTAAAAATATCAGCTGCGTTGAAATCCTTTTTTAAGTCCGCAAATTTAGTTTTCCACTCTTCCACAGTGTCCATATTTATGTCTGCAGATTCACCATTCATAATTTTAAATTCAATATTATGCCGACTTTTGAAGCGAGTCAACCATCCTTCCGATGCTTTGAATTCTTTGATATTTTCCTTTTCTGCAAAATCCAAAACAATCTGTTTTAGCAAAGGTCCAGTGACTGGAAGATTCTTTGTTCTCATTTGTGTAAAAAACTTCCAGACGTGATTGTTTATGCTCTCGTTTCCCATTTTTTTTTCAAAAATTCTACACTTTGAAGACGGTTCATTTGCTTCAAAAGCAGCTATAATTCTTTCTCTTTCTTGCTGATTCCGTTGACTTGGCCTACAGAAATTCCAAACTCTGCTGCAATTTTTCTTTGACCAACTTTAATTTTTTAACAACTTTGTATTTTTCCCGAAGTTTCAGTTCTTTCCTTTTTTTTTCGCTTTAGCACGTATTTCCGACATATCTGCGTAACTACAGTGATTCTTATCCTGCAGTGAAATGAAAACTTTATTCTTTTCTGAGCAAAAAGGAACAAAACCAAATAGATTATGCTACTTCACCTCTCTACAAGCCATACGACACATGACTTCAAATACACGCCTAAATAAACACCTGCCTAAACACTTCCATTTCATTGGTCAAGATTACAGTTGCATCAAAGGCCGGCAATTTCAGATCCATCCGCTGGTTTCTGCACTGTATCATATGAAAAAGCCAAAGAGGGAGGGGGGTTGCAAGCTCTGTGAATGAGGGAATACAAAAGAACTTCCCAAAACTTGAAACGCTGTACCCTCCAGTCACGAGGGTGAGTTTTTCTCTGAATTTCCATAACAGAGGAATTCCTCGAATTCCAGTTGCCGACACATGTTCAGTTTACGGAGAGGTAAAGGTTGAATGAGGATCAAAAGTAGCGTTCATAATAGCGGGGTGTTCAGATTAGAGGGTGTTCAGAATACAGAGAGTTAATCTAATGTTAAGTCTATGGAGCTTCGCCGGGACTGTCGTAATGTGTTCATATTACCGGGGTGTTCACATTAGAGAGTGTTCAGATAGAGAGAGTCCACTGTATTATTATTAATGCTAGCTTCATAGTGCTAAAAATCTTACATTTTTTAAACTTTTCTCTATTGAAATGAAGCCATAGCTAAATGAAATGTCAATCCCGCGGGATCCCGCGGGATCAATAAATCTCAATCACGAAATCCCGCAAGACGAAAAACAGTGCGGGATTGCATTCCCTACATGGCAGAATGGCTTGTTCAAATCTCTACTTTTGAGAATAATGAGGTTTCAAATTTTTAGATAGAAATTCACACCATTACATGGCGCGCATCTGCTATGATAGCTGAATGATTTTGTATAGTGTCCAAGGCAATTGATACTGTTTTATAAGGTCTTTTACTTGTCTATGAAGATTGAAATCCTGAATACGATTTACAATGTTTGGATCCATTTCTTCATAGACATTCTTAACCCTCTGGCTGATCATCCCGCGATTTCCACGGACAACTCAAATGTAGCAAAATTTGCTCATCCCAAGATTTTCGCGGGCAGGTGTTTTTCTTCCTGTATTAAGGAGGGCAAGCATCCCGCGTTTTCCCCGTTTAACCAGTGAAATAAATTAGATACAGTTTTAGACGTTTAATTTAGGTTTTGACCAACACATGTCGTTAGTCGTCCACTAAATTGCGGCATTTGAAGGTAATACTCGGTATGTAATGCTCTAACTTCACTTGTTTGCCACCTTGTCTAATCAGAAATGGCTGGTAGAAATCGTTCAGCAATTGAGAGTGTATATTACGGATGATTTATGAGATTCTGAAAGAGATTTTAATTTTGATAGTGATAATGATTTAGATTTTTTGGACTGCTCCTCAGACGGCGATGAATCCGACCATGATTCAATAAACCTGCAAAGCGTTAGGCGATGGTGCATTTTCTTATATTATGTAATAAACGGAAATTAACTGTAATTCAATCGAAATTTTTTTAAATTATGTAATAACATCTGAAATTGGTTTTTCTGAAGCTTATTTTCTCATGATAAAAATCTATATTAAAAATCTTTTCTAGAAAGAAAAAATGCACATTTCAATTCTCCAATGTATATAGATTTGAAATATGAAAAGAAAAAATGCACATTTCAATTCTCCAATGTATATAGATTTGAAATATGAAAAAAAAAATTTACACAATTTTTGAAGCGATTTTGGTCTAAAAATTGAGCAGTCAGAGGGTTAAGCGCTATTTTGTTATGATTTACTTTTTTTATTAGCAGTTATGGTTTACTTTTAATTCTGAGTTGTTGACTTTGAATGGTAGTTAAATAGTAGACAATTAAATTAAATGAAGTTATTACACGATTTCTTTTCCCAATTCAAGTTTTACTTTCACTTTACCTTCATAGTTTACTAAACAATATTTAACTTTAAATTTTTCCAACAGAGGAATCTGAAATATAGGGTATCTAAGATCTATATGTTTATGTACTTTTCCCATTAAATGAAATAAATATATGTATCAGTTCATTAATTAAAAATATTTGATAGACTATTAAAATAATGGCAATAACTCTAAAGAGTAGTCAAAATTTAGTTTCTAAATGTAACTATTTCTGATTATCTAATAATAAAAATATAAATTGAGAATTTAAAGAATGCTAAAAAAAATTAATTATATTTGATTAGCTAAAATACTTATTAAACTCAGATAAGCAATTAAACTCAGCATAAGCAAACGTAATAATTCTTAGTTCATCAGGTAATGTACCGATACATACACCTTTATAGTATGTTATACTTAATAATTACCATGTGCTAGATTTGAGTAACTTAATTTTTACCATCTTTTTTCCACTTTCCTGATTTTTATCAGTTTTTGCCACTATCCTGCAAGGATATATTTATGCCGGCAAATTGCCCAACTATGTTTGTAAAAAAAAAAAAAAAAAAAAAAAAAAAAAAAAAGCCATATTCACCTAACCAAAATATTATGATCACCTAATCCTTAAGTATAACTACGGCCAACTTCGGCTCATTCGCTATATAGTTTTGTAAATACTGTAGAACCCCGGTTATCCAAAAATCGGCTTAACCGAAAAGGTATGATAAAAAGTATAATACTAAATGACATAAACGTAAAATATTAATATTTTGTATAGAATTTATTGCAACAACTATGTTACATTAAAGTTTTACTTACAGAATATTCGGGTTAACAAAGTAAGAAGTAATTTTCTTTTCTTCTTCGATTTTTGTTCTTTTGAATGCAGCCTTGTCGAGCCACTTTTTAAACAATAAAACATCTATGCCATCGTGGCATCATCTTGCGCTTCAATGTATCGAAGAGCTTCATCCAAGATTTTTGTGGCTTCCGTATGAAAAATGCCGGTATCCTTTTCGATGGGCTCGTCTTCGGTATTGTTAACTGCCGCAATAATTTCTTTATCGGTTAAGTCCTGTTCATCGGTGCTTGTACTCAGCCAGGCCTGTACTTCCACGTCAGGAATATTCCCAAGCAACACAACAATGTTGTTTCAATGTGAATTTTCAATGTCGTTTCCACATGATTTTGTTCAGTTTTCTCCACATTGTTTCAGCATGGGCATTGATATAATATTGGAACAACATTTGGAAATCACAAGAGGGAAACAAAACAAAAAAGAAGACAAGATTTTATTTCTTTCATGCAAAATTATTAAAATCATACGGAAATTTACGAAAAATAAAATTGTTTATAATTATCTACTTGAAAACATTTTTTTAATTCGTATTAAAATATAGCATTGTCACAATACAGTTTTACAACAGTAAATACGATGTTTTCAAGTGTGTAAAAATGATGTTTTCAAGTAAATAATTATCAACAATTTTATTTTTCGTAAATTTCCGCATGATTTTAATAATTTTGCACGAAAGAAATAAAATCTTGTTTTTTTATTTGTTTTCCTCTTGTGATTTCACACTGTTGTTTCAATATTATATGAATGTCCATGCTAAACAATGTGGAGAAAACTGAACAAAATCATGTGGAAACGACATTGAAAGTTAACATTGAAACAACATTTTGTATCTTAGCATTTCACATTTAAACCTTATTGAAACAACATGGTTGTGTTGCTTGGGTTCCCTGGAAGCAGCTTAAACATATCGGAGAACACTTCCTAGTCGACATCGAAATTGTCACGCACTATTTGTAACGAATCCTTTGTTTAGAAGACGAGCGATTCAACCGTCCGCCACAATTTTCACCACGCGTTTAAAGATTCTTTTGGAATGTCACCCCATGAAGAAGCAGCCCAATATCCAACTCTTTTCATATTCACCAACTTCAAATGTTGGATAACTTCCGCTTCATCATCTATTCCTTCAATCAAAAATTTCAGAAGTCGTTTCCGATAACGCCTCTAGATGTTTTCAATCACCATTTGGTCCACAGGCTGGATAAGGGAAGTAACATTTGCAAGTAAAAATATCGCTCTCAAGTTCATCTTCTGACGGATGTGATGGTACACTATCCAGTAAAAGAATCGCCTTCTGGGGAAGCTTTTTTTTTCTTTAGAAAACGTTTCACCGCCGGAACAAGTTCCTTCATGAACCAATCAAGGAAAATGTCACTTGTCATCCATAAATGTTTTTGGGAGCGGTATTTTACTGGAAAAGATTCCATGTTCAAATTCTTAAAAGCTCTAGGCTTTGCTGCTTTTCCGATCATCACTAGTGGCAGTTTATGAGATCCTGGTGCATTAGCAGCAACCAAAAGCGTTGTTCTTTCTTTTGAAGTCTTGAAACCGGCAGCATTCTTCTCGGAACTCGAAGCTAATGTGTTTCTTGGCATCAGCTTGAAATGTAAGCCTGTTTCGTAACACTTGTATTTTTCTTCAGGAGTTAAACTTTCCTTTTTCACAATATCCAAAAATTTGCCTTTGAACCATTCCATCTGAGTCGGGTCAGCGGAAAGTTTCTCGCCACAAATGCCGATTTGTCGAATTCCATGCCGTTTCTTCCAGCGGTCTAACCATCCGGGACTAGCTGCAAAATTTTGATCTCCTACCATTGCCTTGTTTAGAGACATCGCTTTTTCTTGAAGAACAGGCCGACTGATAGGAGATCCTTTCTCGCGTACTTGGGTAAACCAGAAGAATAGAGTATTATCCGGTTTATGATTTTCATCTGGCTTCATGGTGCTTCTTCCACCTAAACCTGCATTACTGTCCATTTTCGTACACCATTACTCAATTTGGGTACGATTTTTTATCCAGTCAGTAAGTGCCGACTTTCCAACGTCCAAATCCGTACAAATAGACTTTAGGGATTGTCCTTTATCCACTCTTTTTAAAGCATCTAGCTTCTTCTCTAAAGTAACAACATTTTGTTTTCGCTTAACTCCGCACATTTTTGTCTAACGCGTGCGCATTTAGTTTAATGGAAACTGTTCGATTCTAGTCAAACGGGTTAGATTATTCCATTTGTTTGAAGGAGGGGGACCGAGAAACACTGGTATAGGTGCTTCAGAACTCCTCCTTATCGACCAATAGGATCGAGGAGAACGCTCTGACGTCACCTTGTTTGCCGTCTGATATTTCTCGGCACAAAATAAATAAGCTACCCAGCTAGCACACATACGTTGGGGCAACGTATGAATGCGTACGTTGGAGCAGAGAATTGAAACTGAACTTACACTAGATAGAATAGGGTTTTGACGCTTAGTTAAAAACTGCGTGTCTAAAATCGGTTATTTTGAAATTTTAATTTACTATTTTGATTTACTACTTTGATTTTTAGACTTGACCTCAATCAATGGTTTTCAAGCCTTTCGTTCCCAGACGACCTGTTTTTTTCAAATCCGGGGAGTCCCAAGGAATCGCCCGAAATTTAGTCTCTCCCTTGAAACATTTCAGTTTCTTTTAAGGATGATCAGTAACCAAGTTGTTCTCGCCTTTAACATACGTGAATTTCAAAGTATAGCTCATTGTTAGAACGGGTTATAGTAAGTACAAAGAACACTGTTTGAGTGATGATGTCCATTCACCCCCTGTAAAGTCGTATAAAGGGGAGCTAACAATATACACTCACTTCCAGATGTTAAGCACGGAGAGGAAAATGTTAGTTTACGTAAGCCAATCTGGATTTAAAAGCTGTAATTTGCTGTGAAGGTAGAAGGGAATATGCAAATATGTCAAATAACAGCTAATCACGGTTTCGCCGAGAAAAAAATGCATAACAGGCAGTCGTATAAGAAGCCTGTATTGTGAAGGGTTACAAGAGTTGCATATAAGTGCAGATGAAAGGTGACAAGATCATTCGTATGATTTGTTTTCAAGCTAGACGTGTTTATATGCCTTCTATAACAGGAATGGAAGATACTGAACGGATTCAAAGGTCGGACGCATTGAAGCAGGACAGTTTATCACACATGTTGCTCTTTTCTTCGGCGTTCATCATTCCGTCATTTCACGATTATGGAAACAATTCCAAACCAACCTAACATGTGTCCGAAGACCTGTAGCCGGTCGTCGAAGGTTACGACTCCCCCGGCAGATCAAATACTGCTGCTGTGGCCAAGCGAAATCGAATATCGACTATCACACGTGTAGCATCTATTGTTGCAGAGGCCATTCGTAAAGCGATAGCTGCCACTACTGTTCGTCGAAGGCTGCACATGAATGGTATGTACACCCGGGTACCACCAGTTTGGTTTCTTTTTTCCGTCCAGTTTAGAGGGGCGTGATTAAAACTCTGCCGCCAGCGTGTGAATTGGAATGTGTCTGATTGGGGCAACATTATGTTCACAGATGAGTCCAGATTTGCCCTAAATCCCGATGATAAGAGTGTAAGAGTCTGGAAGGGACAAGTCATATGCAATCGTCCCGGGAACATCACCGAACATCATGCATTCCGCGGTGGAAGCATCATGGTCTGGGCAAGGATTTTATTGGGATATCGGACACACCTGCACATTTACATGCGATGTTCTGTAACGGCTGTACCTTATCGAGGGAAGTCCTAGATCCCATTGTGAAACTGTGCGCTACAGCAGTTGGTCCTTCTTTTGTTTTAATGGCCCGATAATGCCCGTCCCCTTAGAGCTGCCATCGTTGACGACTTTCTAGAGAGTGGGGGATTGCACGTACTCAGTGGCCGTCTTACTTGCCGGACCTTAATATAACTGAAAATCTTTGGGATGCCCTAGGCCGTGTTGCATGTAGACTTTTACACTTTCAGTCACTCTCAAAGATTTAGAAACTGCCCTACAGGAGGAATGACAAAAAATGGAGTCTGCGGTGATTGATCACCTCGTAACAAGCATTATCAGACGCTGTACACTTTGTATGAAGGTGAGGGGATTATCAAATACCCTACCAATATCGGTTTTGTTGTTTGTTTTGCATTTTAACGTCATTTTGTTAATGATTTAAATGTGACGAAATCTTATAATTTATGAAAATTCAATATATCTTTTATCTCCGTATGTAATTATTCGTTTTGTTCCATGAATAAGTATAGAACCACTTACTTGCAGCACTTCGTGCTAATAGAAACAGTACTTGTCCACTTTTTCACATTTTACCGCTCTGTGCTTAACTTTTGGAAGTGAGTATATAAACTGTTTAACATAAACAGTCTTTGCGCGCGCCTTGTGCGGTGCGCATCTCGGATTCTTTACTGATGTGTACCTGATGAGGGATGCCTTATTTTAAATGTACATAGTGTGGGGATGCCTTCTGATAAATGTACATAGTGTGGGGATCAGGGAATGTAGCCAAGGGCCGGCTACCAGTCGTGGTCATTTTTCGCTTATGGGACGTCACGGTCGTCAACCGGTCTCGGTCATCCTCACCTATCTGATGCCAATCCAAGAAAGCATAAATAAATAATGGCAACACTTCTCTAATAACCGAAATAACCCACCTCGCTAGCAGGGTCATTCTGATTGCGCTCTGATCATGCTGAGCAGACAACCGATACATGACCGGACCGAGAAACGTTTTAAAGCGTTATTTTTAGAGCTTCGCCCAACGCCCCGCCTTTTCGAACGCTCTGGTCATGCACCGGTGTAACCAGTGCACAACCGGTGAATTATCGAACGCGCCCATAGACATCAAGTGACTAGGAATCCCAAGTGGCTATGTCCTGTACCATTGTAAAATGTTCTTTTGTTCCGCCGCGCCGTTTGGATTTTCAGGGGTATGTTGTGTTGTGTGTGTTAAGGCAAACCTGCACGCGGGGTATCTGCCTAGGATGGGGGGTGCCTTCGTATTAGGGCTTTCTAAGGGGGTTCTAACGCGTATTCACGTTACATCTGGAGAAAACCTACCAAAACTCCAGACCTTTCAGGGGTATTATGAAAGAATACTATTAAGGCCACTGTCCACATCGAGCGGTTCCCGCTAACCGCTACCAATAGGGGGCTACTTTAATGGCCAATTCGCACTTGTAAGCAATAAATTTTTCCCACCGCAGAGAAAGAGGGAGATACTCCGGTATTAAACAGACAAAATGTAATCGGAGACCGTGAATAATATTGCGGTTTCATACCTCCACCATCTGTTGTTCGGTGGAGGACAATCCACTGTCGCTCGGCGTAAAGCGCGTCCGAATATCCCCATTCAAATACATTGCAACGGCGGGAACCGCTCGATGTGGACAGTGGCCTTTACTATGTCTAGCTTTCCTTATCTGGTTTTCGGACATTTCCTGTTTATACAAAAGTATACCCGTTGTGAATGTTTAGGAACGGTGGAAGAATTTCTTGGAAGTACTGTAGTCTTTTCTAAGTAGGGTTCAAAATCTTAACCCATTGAAATTGCTTTCGCGGCTTGGTCGATTTGTTCTCTATTTAACTCCGTTCGTGAATTTAATTTAAATGCAAATATTATGGCCTCAAGAAAGCGGTCATTGAATGGTAATATAGGTGATTATTTTATGAAAATTCCGAAAAATGATAATTTATTTAGTGAGGATGAAACCGCAAATTATCAGGAAGAAATGATAAATGCACAGCCCCAGAACAAGCTATTTCAAGAGGAACAGCTCTCACAAAATATACATATATCACTCTCAGGCAGTTTGTAAAGGGGTGCATAATTAGAAGGAGTACAATGATATCACTGTGGAAGAACGAGGTATGATTTAAATTAATTGTTTTAGACATCGTTTTTCCTATGAAGTGTAAGTCCTAGCAGGTTCGAGTATTTTATTGTATCGGAAATTCACACACCTTTCTCGAAATTCGATAACGTAATATACTATATGTAGGCAGAAAAATAAAATTACAGGCGACATGTAAAAAATCGTGCGAAATGTCGCCAAGCTTGGATAACTAGGGCCTCGGAGAGAAATTTTATAAGGCGGGGCGAAAATATTTTTACCCCTTTCGTAAAGCACAAAAGTTTCGAAAAAACGAGGGATGGAAGGATTTTTTTTTTTTTTTTGTAAAATTAATATTTAGAATTAATATTTATACCATCTAAATCATTCTAGAATTGTGTATTCAAAATTTAGTCTAGTTAAAAAAATGATTTTAATTGCAGATCTATAAATGAAATTCGTAACACATTCTGAAAAATTCACGAAAGCACTTTAGCTGAACACGGACCCAGGGAGGACACCCCGTCTGACCCGCCTCTCTTAGGGCCTCTGGATAACTGTACTCAAATTATTGAATACCCAGTAAGTTAGCCCCCCCCCTTTACCCAATTCTAGATCCGCCACTGCGTTGGAGCAACGTAGAAACGACACGTTGGCTTACGGTTACCCAACGGTAATGTGTACGTTGGGGCAACATAGAAATGACACGTTGGCTTACAGTTACCCAACGGTTGGCAACTGGTTATTTCTTACGTTGGGCCAACGTTTTGCTAACATAACCGTTCCAACCGTTGGTTGGATACGTTGGGCTAACGTATGAATGCATACGTTGGGTTAACGTATGAATGCATATGATGGTCTAACGTATGATTGCATACGTTGGGGCAGCGTAAAAACACTATGTTGTCATACTGTTATCCGACTGTCAGTAATTGGTTATTTTTAACATTTGTCCATCGCATACTTATAACATTTAGTTACCGTAATTTCCTGCCGATAATCCGCGGATTATCTGTTTAAAAGCTTATGAAAATGAAGATGCGGATTATCTGCCGCCGCGGATTGTCTGTGGCATTTTATTTTTGGGGACCGTTTTAATTAACAGATGACGTTGATTTCGATTGGTCCCACGCAAGATGCATACTTTGATCGAGATACGATAGCAGCAGGATAGTGTTCAGAACCGGTTAATCTGCTTGGCAATCCATTGTATTCTGCAGCTGGAAGAAGTTCTATGCGCAGGGGGGGACATGTTGGTTATAAACATGGCCTTTGCCTATAATTCTCGCTTATTCGAAAATTTCTATGGTACCTCGATTTACCGAAAACGTTACGGTCCCGTGCTTTTCGGATAACCGGGGTTGTACGGTATGTATATTATGTTTCATTCTTTTATTAACTGAATTAGACTTTATAGAAAGAATTAAAAATGCTGTGTATGTATTGTTCGTTTATATAAGTTTTTAGTATGGTTTCATTATTTGTTGGTCAACTAAATAATTAAAAAAATGTTGTATTGGAAACTCGGTATTGTTTTGTTTCATTCTCATTATCAAGGTATGTTAGGCATAGGCGCATCCACGCAGAAGACTAAGCACTAAAGAGTCTGAACACACCCCATTCCATAGGTTAAAAATCATAATGAAATATCCTTCAAAGTCTTAAGACTTTGAATTATTAAATTGAAATATTTTTAAAGTAGTCTTTTAAAAAAGCTTTGATAAAAAATATCGGGGCGGGTTAGGTTAAAGGATCTTGTCCCGAAATTCGATCCAAAAATTCTCGATATAGCTTTGTTTTTTATGATTTTCGAACGGCAAGCTGAAAAAGAGCAAGTAGACAAAGATTGTTGGCTGTCCCAATTAATCCCAATACTTCCACCAGAAGTAGCAGAAATTATAGTGAAAGAGCCAGTAGAACTTAGTAATGACTACTCGCATGTAAAAAAAAATTCTGCTAAAGCGGTTCAGACTAATAGAGCAAGAGCCAGCGGCCGCCAGACCTTCGTCATAGTATAAAAGCTGAAACTTTCTCTGTGCATACCCCCCAACAGAGGTAGGAACAATCGGCCGCTATAAAGTTTGGATGATCCTGGCTTTGGCAGGTAACAGGTGGCAAAGGTGTATAAAATTGCAGAAAATTTTCGTCATTTCATAAAGCTTAATTTTTTTATATGTTCTTCTTCGCAGCACTAGAAATCACTTTATCCCTTGCCAGACACTTTTCCATCGTGGCAAACCCCCGCCAGACAACCTCAAAGTCAACGGGAGTCATGGAAAACTGTTGTGTTCGTAAACTCCCGCGACGAAGTACGTCAAGCTGTCACAAAGTAGCAAGCACATTTTATACTGCTACTTCTGAACTTTCTTACGATGCTGCAGCGCGCTCGTAATAGAATTACGTTTTCCATGACTTTGAGATTGTCTAGCGGGGGTTTGCCACGATGGAAGAGTGTCTGGCAAGGGATAAAGTGATTTCTAGTACTCCGAAGAAGAACATATAAAAAAATTAAGCTTTATGAAATGACGAAAATTTTCTGCAATTTTATACACCTTTGCCACCTGTTACCTGCCAAAGCCACGATCATCCAAACTTTATAGTGGCCTATTGTTCCTACCTCTGTTGGGGGGTATGAGCAGAGAAAGTTTCAGCTTTTATACTATGACGAAGGTCTGGCGGTCGCTGGCTCTTAGACTATAAGTGCCGCGGCTTTGAGATTAAAATTTGAGGAGCACAATAGGAAATCGGGAGCTTTATGGTCTCACTTGGTTTACGAACTTAGGGGGTACTTAAAAGTTGGCTGCAATCAGTCGAAATCAAGGATTTTAATTCTCTTAAAGAGTTAAGGCTCACTGAGCAACTCAAAAAACGCGCCCCCAGTGAGGCTAAAGAGCATTATCTTGATAGCTGGGAAAATTTTAAAGATGCTTCGCAGTTGGCGGAAAAGTTAGACGAGTTCGAAAGCGTCATTAGAACTTTTCGTCGAAGTGAATTTATGAAAAATTGTGGGAAACGCGAGTTTCGCAAAGCAGATTCAGGAAATTCCAAATTCCAACCGAAAACAGAGGAAAAGGTGGGAAGAAAGGAGGAGACGGAAAACATTTTTAAGAAGGAATCTAGCAGAGAATTTTAAAAAAGACTAGGGGCCAAGGCCCCCAGACTCGCTACGCTCGCTTTTCGTATGAGGCATTCGGCCCCTAATAAGGCTTATTCGTAAAAAAGACATAATTTCAACAGACAAAACCCGAAGATTGGATCAGATAGAATGTTACTAAGCTACACATTGCTTGTTTCTTGCATGTTCATTGGTACATAAAAATTTAAACTTCACACTACAGTAGACCCCCTCCCCCTCATAACACGGAAGATATTTTGCTATGGAAATCCGTGTTGTACGGGTCCTGAGCTATAGTCCACCTGGAGTGCGGACTCCGCTTATAATCGCTGGAAAAATTATTTGCACTCCTCAGAAACACAACAATATTTAGTATTGCCATTCAAAAGTTATATTAATTAGGAGCTAAAGCATAATAAAATCAGAAAATCTGTTTCAGCTGTATTTTTAATAATGTAAAACCTATTGGACACCTTGCAAATTTGCCACCCATGGCGATTTTTCATTATTTGGCGATTTACACATGCTCACAACCTATAATTACTCTTCATTTAATGTTACCGGAAAACCGTTATCCATATTTTCATTTACATAATCGTTTGCAGATTGGCGTACTTAGCACCACGATTTATACCATCTCGTCGCGCTAGCAAATATCCAAAGTGTACTATAAATGCTATAATGACATAGTTAACGCCGCCAAATATTTCTACTGGTAGCAAATAATCCAGCTGGACCGAACCGGCTTTAAAATAATCTACATTTTAATTATTTTTCATTTTCAAGATATTAGTTATTCTGTTTTGGAAAAACGAATAATCGCTCATTCTAAACTCCTGTTGTCTATGCAAACTTACAATTTGAAAATTGTCAACTTTGTGTAACACATTTTGAGTTACTTATTTCATATTATTGTAACCTATTTATAGAAAAAAACAGGTGATGCCTATTCTACAGCTTACGAAATATTGTAACAATAGATTAAAGCTGTTGTGAACTAATAGTATTTAAATATATGTAAAATTATGTGACATAGTTTTATGTCGCATTTTTGAGACACGTTTTTCATACAATTTTCAATAAAGGGGGTGGGAGATAAAATGACATAGTCATTAATAGATGGAGAAAATCTGCACAGAAAAATGCACAATTCCAACTGAATGAAAATTTCAAAACCTTATTCTCAGGTGTATTCAGCAGACGATAAATTACGATAAATTGCCCCAAGCATCAGAATAATCTCCTCAAAATCGCACAAAACCGTTTAATTTTTCGCCAAATTAAAAAGTCGCACATTTTAGTCTCAGAAAATTTCTAAATAATATTTTTCTTTTGAGTATAAAACATTTCATTCCTGCTCTGATTTCCCATGCACACGATATTTTAATTTAAAAACAGCGTTACAAATAATCTAGACACAAAAAAATCGTTATTCTTTTATTTTTACTTCAAGAGTCTGAATCATTTAATAAACTTGCCGAATGTGGCAACCTAGATAAGCTTAAACGGCGCTTTTTCCACTGTGGTGTTACAATTACGAAATGGCGGAAAGCAAAAATTAGCCTTTTGCGATACGTTTTTTATCGATATCTCCTAAAATAATTCGAATTTTGAAAAAATCGCTTCGAGGTGTGTTGGGAACTGTCATAGAAAATTTCCGTACAAAATTTGGTAGGATCACCGCGAGACACATTTAAACAAACTAAATAACAGTTTACACATTGTTTTATTAATATAGAAGAAAGATAGTTTTTATTTTGGCGTAAAATGGGCGTAATTCTAACTCATGTTTGTAAATTTCACGCGATTCTAGATACTTGGAAACGCTTTGTTGCAAAGGAATGAATGATTTTATGCCAAATCTGGCAACCATTATGTTTTTTTTTTCAGTTTTTTATTAATATCTTCTAAAATAATTCGATTTTCGAAATTTAAGTCAGCTTAGCAGGTTCCTCGGAATTTTTCGAATCTGTGGGCACCTTAGTCGAAACTCAAATCCCCACGGTTTAGGAGGAGATACGACAACAAGCTTTTGACAGCGACAGCGGCCTTTACTTTTTTTTAGAATAGAGAGAAAACAAATAGTGTGTTATTTTTGCAATCAGGCTGGTCATATGAAAAATGCTTGTGTGGAATATAAGAAAATTAAGGCCGAAGGAGTGCATAATTTGTTTTCAGAAACGGGATTAAATGACAGCTTCGAACCCTTTTTAAGCAAAATTCGTGTAAACGGGGAGTTGAGAAATTGCTTAAGAGATAGCGAGAGCAGCATTGATATATGCGCCAAAAGTTGGATTCCTCTCGAAAGTTTCACGAAAGAAGTCACATGGGTTAGACAACCTTAGGACAGTGAATGCAAATGTCGACCCCTCGAAAAAGTAGACTTGGAAGGCGATTATGCTCAGGTAATTACTAAGGTGGCGGTGAAACCTGATGAGCTAGATCTAGGGTTTTATTTACTGGGAAATAGAACGGAAAATTAATTGAAGAAACCAGGAAAAATCCATCACTTGTTAACTCAGTGATTACTATACTCCAGTTCAACTTTACCTGACAGTACGTGGAAAGGTACGGGTGCCTTATTGCGCCATTTGACAAGTATTCGTGCTCGCTTTCTGGTCTTCTTCCCTTGTACTGGTTGACTAATTGCCCTATTTGGCGATCTATCGCCCGTCCCGTCCTTTGTACTAATGCTGATCTAGTACGTACACGTGTGGGAGTATTTACTCTCTAGGGGTGATAAGAAAGGAACGACTTTCCTTCAATCACCCCTTCTTGACCTTCCCCTGAAAGGTACGAGGAGGTCAGAATTGTTCTGAGAAAGCAACTGTTCTTCTAAACAGTTGCTATTTTTTTCGGCGTTTTCTATTGCAGTGCAAGTCCAGTCAAAAAAGAAAGTGTGAAAGAAAAACAACCCGCGGGCGGAAGGGGCGGGCATTTAATCTGGCCAGCGGAACATATCATAGCATTTTTCAACGCCCCGAGTTTAAACTTACCCTCGAAGTTAAAACTAACCCCGAGGTGACGTCACTGCCGGCAACGGGGGGGGGGGAGTACGGTTTTTTTAAGCTTCCTTTCAACAAAAGGCAAAGCAATTTATGGGACTTACATAAAAACCTTTATTACTCTAACATAAATCATACAACTCCAACGCCAGTTTTATCAGGCGTCCAACACAAAATCAGTCCCAACAAAATTTTATATAAAACTAAATTAAATCTTTAGAATCCTCGCACCTCTCATTATTGTAACGTACCCTCATTCTCAAGTACATATTTTATATTTCAGCTCGAGTCAAATTTCCAGTTTTATTACCATGGAGTTTGGTGCGTTCGTTAGTTCATCACATAATCCGTTGATAATATCGACGGAACTTTACTACTCCCATGGGGGAAAGCACATCCGTCACAGGAGTGACGATGCTGCTGAAAGAAAATCTTTGTTTACAATCTTTTACCTGATTATCCGGATCACTGTATTATTAATTTTTTTTTTTAAACAGGTTCGAAAAATAAATTATTATATCCTCATAAGACACTGTAATAATTCAATTTAGAATAACACGATTCAATGTAAAAATACATAAACCTGATCCTACTTTATTAAGAAGGATCTAACTTGAGCCTGGATAATGCATCAGCATTTCCATGTTGAACGCCCCTTCGATAAGTAATTTTCAAATTGTATCGCTGCAACGCTAAAGCCCACCTTGTTAATTTGGCGCTGTGTGGAAGATCATCTGTCAAATATGTTAAAGGGTTATGATCTGATACAATCTGGATTTCCGCGCCAAATATCCAAGTATCAAATTTTTTTAGTGCTTCTAAAACGCTTCTCTCTCAATCGTAGACCATTTCGTTTGGCTGGGGTTTAGTTTCTTGCTGAAAAAAGCAATAGGGACTTCCTCTCCCTTGGCGTCCTTTTGTGCGAGACACGCGCCAATAGCTGTAGCCGATGCGTCACTGTACAACTGAAACGGCTTGTCAAGATCTGGGGTGTGTAAGATAGGTATCTTCATCAATTCCTCTTTCAATCGAGCAAACGCTTGGTCCTCAGCGGAGCCCCAAGGTATAGTAATCGGTACTTTCTTCTTGGTTAGATTTGTTAGTGGCAAAATTATTTGCGCGAATTGTGGTATGTAACTCCTATAACTTGCTAGACCGATTAAGCTTCTTAGCTCTTTCTTGGTAGTAGGCCTTGATATCCTCGTTACAGGTTCAATCTTCTCCGGATCCGGTGTATGCCGACCGGAACCTACAATATGGCCCAAAAATTTTACCTGGGTTCTCCCGAACTCGCATTTTCCAAGATTCACAGTAAGTCCTACTTCCCTCAATGTTTTAAAGACGTGGCTTATATGCTTTAAATGTTCTTTCCAACTGTTAGAGAAAATGGCTACGTCGTCAATGTATGCACAGCAATAATCACGATGTACGAATAATGCTTTATCCATTGATTTCTGGAATGTCCCTCCGGCGTTCTTCATCCCAAAAGGTAAGACTTTCCATTGATAATGCCCCGAATGTGTTACGAAGGCGGTTAAATGCTTGGATTCTTCATGCATAGGAATCTGCCAGTATCCCTTCGTTAAGTCTATGACGGTTATAAATGCAGCTTGTCCTACTCTGAATATTAAATCCCTGGCGATTTTCATGGGATATGAATCAGGCACCGTGAAACTATTCAATAGTCTAAAATCAATACATAACCTCACGCTTCCATCCTTTTTGGCAACACAAACAACAGGATGTGCCCATTCGCTATCGCGTGGTTCAATGAGGTCCATTTCAATTAGCTCCTCGATTTGGCGATCAACTTCTTTTTGTAAACTGATGGGTATTCGATACGGTTTGAGTCTCTTTGGCGTGCAGTTCTCCGTAACTTTAACATAATGCCCGTCGACTTTGGCATGTCCTGGCTTTGAACTAAAAATGTCCATATATCTCTTCAGTACATCAAATAACTCTTGGGTTTGCTCTTCAGTTAAATTATGATTTCTAGTTTTCTCCAAATGTTTTCGGATGTCCTCTACCTCTTCTTTGTTTTATCAGTAGGCGCGTAATGGATTACGCCAAATTCTTCATCCATTTCGTAAACAACACCAATGTGATTTACCCTCTGCACATACGGTCGTACTTTATTCGCGTGTAGCTCTCTAGTACTACCATCCTCTAATTCAACTCTTACCGAATGCGGTCTGGTGATTTGAATTACCGTTGCCGGTCCAATCCAAGTGCTTAAAAGTTTGTGAGTTGATGATGGGAGTAATATCAACACTTTGTCGCCAATGGCAAACTGTTTTTCTCTCGCACGGAGATTATACCTGGAAACGTATTCTCCTTGAGCTTTCTCGGTGTTTTCGGAAGTGATCTCATTAGCTTTACGTATATTTTCAACTAAATCTTCAAGATATTTAGTAATTGGTCTGGACGCGGTCGTTGGGATAGTTCGTTCTCCCGTCCATATACTTTTCAATAAAGATAATGGTCCTTGTGGTAACCGCCCATAAACCAATTGAAATGGTGATAGCCCCGTGGTGCTGTGTGGCACTTCACGATACGCGAACATGAGATATGGTATATGTATATCCCAGTCTCTCCCATACTCTTGTATGTTTTTATTCATCATCTCCTTAAGAGTTTTATTCCATCGTTCTACTGCCCCCATACTTTCCGGATGTCCGGGTGTCGAAAAACGTGGCGCTACTCCTAATAGATTTTCAAATGATTGAGTCAGCTTGGAAGCGAAATTCGTACCCTGGTCGGTGCATATCACTTTTGGAGAACCGGTGTGGGTGAAAATCTTCATTAAAACGTCACACGTTGTCTTGGCACTAATCTCTTTCACTGGAATTGCCTCGGCCCACTTATTACATAAATCCACGGCACAAATAATATATCGATGTCCTCTCCTCGATGGTCCTAGTGGTCCTATACAGTCTACGCTCCAGACTTCATAAGGATTTTCAGGCCTAACGATAGGCTGTATGGGAATATGATCCCGATAGGTGCTAGTTCTCCTCAATTGGCATTCTTTGCAACTTTGACAGTATAACTTTACATCTTGCCTGATATTAGGCCAGTAAAATGAATATCTGATTCTTTGTAGAGTCTTATTTTCCCCTAGATGTCCTGCCAACGGAATCTCATGTGCCATTCTTAAAATAAAATTCCTTCTTTCTTTTGGAATTACTACTTGCTGAATTTCTTCTCCACAGACATAATCCTTATGCTGTAGTATTCCCTGATCAATGAGATACGAATTTTCTTGCCTTTCCGCCCAATCAAAGCATCTCTTGAGTGTCTCGTCATCGCCTTGAAGTTTCGCCAACTCTGAAATGGCATCTAGCTTTCTACTCGCAGACTCACTTGCTGTCAAGACATTCACATTCGGCGTAGTGGAATTCAAATCCGAAGATATTTGTACATTTACGTAATCCTCTGATTTCCCTACAGCTTCTGCTTCCACATTTGAAACTGTTTCTTGCCATAATTGTTTATTATGATAAAGTTCAATGTTCTCATTTAGCATCTCAAAAGCTGAACGACTTATTAACATATCACTGGTAAGTTTCTTTGAAACGGCACACATAATTGCTGTATCGCCATGTTTACCATCGTTTATTTTCATCTCATATGTCCGAAGTGGAGCTGTTTCATTATCGCCAAAAGCGGACGATAACTCTATTTGTCCTTCTCCTTCAAAAGGTGTATCATGTACTAATTCCTCGCGAATTACAGATATCTGTGCACCAGAATCCACTATACCATTAAAAATTGATTTTCCACATTTGATTTTAACCTCAATTAGGTCATCCAATTTTTTGTGATTACTTGATTCAGATAATGGAACGGAGATCTTTGCTGTCAACACATCTGTTTTCTCGGCTGTATCAGCGCTTACAGTGTTTATTTTCGGTTGTGAAATTTGTCGAGTAAAAGTATTGTTTTGAGTATTCGTCATATTACTTTTAAATTGTAGTCCTTGCCCACAGAACTTAGAAATATGCCCCTCTTTACCGCAACTAAAGCATGTGGGGTTAAATCTGCGTTTAACCAACGTTTCATCTTGACGTTTCTGAACCCACTTAGGAATGGTTTGAGACGGAGACTTCGACGTCATCCTAGCTCCTTGTTCCATTGGACGCTCATAAGTTCTCTCATTACCTTTATTTTTCGAATCACCTTCCCACGACCTCTTCGCTAAATCATGGACGTTAACATATTCGTCTAGTTTATTTGCCAACTGAGACGGGATTATCAACTTAGACCACTGGTCCAAAAAATGCTCACGTATTTCATGTGGAACTCTCCTCTTGATTTGGTCAGCGATAATCAATTTCTTCAACCCGTCATAATCCTCGATTTCTAATCCCTTTACCCACTCTTCAAAATAGTTAGTTATTTCAAAACAGAAATCTCTCCACGTTTTCTCTGGCACTTTTTGATGGGTCATAAATTTCCTCCTAAAACTTTCAGTTCTTAATTTAAATCGTCTTAACAAAATCGATTTTATATACTCATAGTTTTCTGCATTCTCTACCGGTTCTCTATTAATCAACTGAACAATTTCCGTTGGTAATAAATTTAATAAACACAAGACCCATTCCTTGTTATCTACTTTCAATCTATTAGCATGATTTTCAAACATCGTTAAATAGCATGTAATATCAGATTCCCGCGGGTCAAACTTAGGTGTGTACTTGAATAATTCCAACCTAGCTTTCCCAGCGTCTCTAAAATTTTCGTCTCTAACGTTTGTTGACAAGTCTATTCTACTATTTGCCTCGATTTCCAATTTTCTTACCTCAAATTCTCTCTGCTCTCTTTCTCTTCTTTCTTCAAATTCTCTTTGTTCCCGTTCAAATTCTCTTTGTTCCCGTTGTTTTCTTTCTTCAATAAATGAACTAAGCATTTCCTTTACCAATTCTAAATCTTCTTCATAAATATTACTACTGGTAATCATTTTCTTTAGATCCGGTAAAAACAAACCAGGTTAAGGATTTTCACCGATCTCTTCCGCTAACTTAATTAAATCTTCCTTCTTTCCCTTATTTAAAAACGACATGGCTCTTCTCACAACTAAATAACTTCTCCACTTCCTAGATTCTGATCCTACCGGCTGCGCCAGTACGGGTTTTTTAAGCTTCCTTTCAACAAAAGGCAAAGCAATTTATGGGACTTACATAAAAACCTTTATTACTCTAACATAAATCATACAATTCCAACGCCAATTTTATCAGGCGTCCAAAACAAAAACAGTCCCAACAAAATTTTATATAAAACTAAATTAAATCTTTAGAATCCTCGCACCTCTCATTATTGTAACGTGCCCTCATTCTCAAGTACATATTTTATATTTCAGCTCGAGTCAAATTTCCAGTTTTATTACCATGGAGTTTGGTGCGTTCGTTAGTTCATCACATAATCCGTTGATAATATCGACGGAACTTTACTGGGGGTCACTGAAAGATGACAATTTTAAAAGAAGAATTATCTTCTGTAAATTGACTACGAAGGATGGGTGGTGAGGGGTAAAGAAAAGGGCCTAATTAACGCACGAGCCAACTGGGCCACGGCCCAGGGGCCGTTTTGTTTTTTAGTTTTAATGTTTTAATTAAAAAATTTACAAATATTTCATAAAATATTATTTCATAAAAATTCAGTTTAGTTTTTTGTCTTATAAACATAGTAAAACAAACAATGAATGTGTTTTAGTCCTGATTTATATGTTTATATCCCTAATAGCACGTAAAGTCACAATGAGGTCGCAGTGAAATCCCTGCGAGTCACATATGTCGCAGTCACACACGTGACTTATATGTGACGTCAAATAGAAGTCACAGTGTGACCTCTCTGCAGCTATCTGCTTGTGACTTCACTGTAACGTCAACGGGACCTCCGTTTGTGACAAAATTTGTAACGTCACCAAAAAGTCACCCTGACGTCGCCAAAAAGTCACTGTGTCGTCGCCAGAAAGTCACAGATAGTTCGTCTGTGACAAAATTTGCAACGTCGCCAAAAAGTCACCGTGTCGTCGCCAAAAAGTCACATAGAGCATGTCTGTGACAAAATTTGTAACGTCGCCAAAAAGTCACCGTGTCGTCGCCAAAAAAACACAGACAGTTCGTCTGTGACAAAATTTGCAACGTCGCCAAAAAGTCACCGTGTCGTCACCAAAAAGTCACAGACAGTTTGTCTGTGACAAAATTTGTAACGTCGCCGTGTCGTCGCCAGAAAGTCACAGATAGTTCGTCTGTGACAAAATTTGCAACGTCGCCAAAAAGTCACGGTGTCGTCGCCAAAAAGTCACAGAGAGCAAGTCTGTGACAAAATTTGTAACGTCGCCAAAAAGTCACAGACAGTTCGTCTGTGACAAAATTTGCAACGTCGCCATAAAGTCACCGTGTTGTCACCAAAAAGTCACAGGCAGTTTGCCTGTGACAAAATTTGTAATGTCGCCGTGTCGTCGCCAGAAAGTCACAGATAGTTCGTCTGTGACAAAATTTGCAACGTCGCCAGCAAGTCACAGGGACAGTTCGTCTGTGAGGGTAATTTGGAAAACGGAGCTTTGCTTAAAGAAAGGAAACAATTGCTCAGGACTGCTTCCAAACCAATTATTCATGGATACCTACAGTCTACAGTCAAATAATCAGTGGATATCGTGTGGGGTTTGTATAGGGGGGGGGGGGGATAGAGGAGGCATGAGCGTTCATAAGAATGGTCAAGGAAGGGCACCTGCACCCCCTAGCAATGCCGGCTTAAGGTACCGGCAACTCGGGCAGCTGCCCGGGGAACCATATGTTTAGAGGGCGCCATCAAAGCACTACATAGGAGGGGGGGCTGTGTTTTTTTAAAGGTTTATCGAACGTCGGACTGTCCCACCTGCCTATAGTCAGGCGATCCCCCTTTGTTGCTTATTCTTCGTTTTCATCGTCATTTTTACTGACTACCATTGTTAAAATAATTTTTTTATAAGAAATGATTACCTGAAATGGGGAAGTGGAGAAGGCAATAATTTTCTTTTCTTTGTCTCTACCATGGCACAGTGGTTATATCAATGTCACTGAAACGGCTGAAGTGTGGAGGTCCTGGGTTCGGGTTCAAATCCCGCGGCTGTCGATCTAACAGTCTGGAGTTTTGGTAGGTTTCTTCCAGATGTAACGTGAATACGCGTCAGTTGTTGTGTGTGTGTGAAGGCAAACCTGCACGCCAGGTATCTGCCTAGGATGGGGGGTGCCTTGGTACGAGGACTTTCTAAGGGGTTCTAACGCGTATTCACGTTACATCTGGAGAAAACCTACCAAAACTCCAAACCGTTAGATCGACAGCCGCGCGATGGGACCCAAACCCTTGACCTTCACACCTCGGCCGTTTACCATTTTCAGTGGCATAACCACTGTGCTATGGTGGGGCCGAATACGCGTCAGAACCTCCTAAGTCCTTCTAACAAAGTACCCCCCCCCCTCCCTTGGCAGACCGCATTCACTTTGCTTTGCCATAATCGCACAATCAATCAATCACAATAGAAATTTTATAAATCACGGAAATATTCCTCGATATGGCCGGGCTTTACTCTTTAAAAGCTTGTTTCAGACTTAACATTGTACCCCGGCCAAGCATTTCCGTCTTCCTCGTTTAATTCGGGTTAAACAAGGGCTCGTTATAAACGAGTCTGACTTACTTAAAAAGTGCGCCGAAAATTAGATACTCCGGGACGCCAGCTGAGAGCCGCGGTCCTGTCCCTAGAGATTTTAGTGCATGTGTTACGAAAACAAAAGTGCATCACAAAGCTAAATGAAAATTGAAATTGTTACAAATATCCTCTCTTCTAGATTTTTTTTTTTGAGTTTGCCCCCTCCCTAAAAAATTTCTATGGGCGCCCATGAGAGGAGGCAGTCCAACCTCGGGCGACAAGCTAAAGGCAGGGGGCAGGAAGAACAGTAAAATTTTGAATGAGCTGACAAACTGAAGGATCGAGATGATGGGAATAAGTCGAAGGAAAAAAAGTTAGAAAAAATTCGATGTCAAATTGAAGGAAAGCCCCGGTGGGGGTCCCGGTGTCAATAGTCCTCGCTTACGCCCCTGCAAAACATATGGTTTACATTATTTATTCGGTCACGTTATATTGCCACGTTGTCATACCAGTACTTTCAGGGTCTGGCATTATTAGAAGGAGGAGGGGGGGGGCTCATTTCAGAGTTTCGACACTTTGATCTCAAAATAATGCAAAAAGTTTCAATATTGCTATAAAAGTATTCAGGGGGGTAGCGAGACGATGGCTAATGGGGCTTCAGCCACCCCTGAGCTCAGAGTACGAGTTGGCAAAATCTCGCTCTTCACTTAGAAAAATTGTGTTTCAGGTGGGAAAAAATGTATTTAGGATACATTAACTTCAGAATCCTAATATTTTTATTACTATATTTTTTAAATTATTATTTTCTCATCTGGATCGAAACATGCAGTGGGCACGTTTCGATATTAGGGGCATAAAAAGAATAGCTTAGTAAACCTTGGGAGGGCGGTCAGTGATGATGATGAATACGCACTTCCTTCTTCCAAGCCTTGGCTCTATACAATCACAAAGCAACCCCCCTCTTCCCTCATTGAACTCCTCCCCCATAGTTGGCTGTTAATGAATGCAGGTGTTTTTGTACCAGTTCGACCCGAGTTCTTTCTATTGTCTCGTTTGTCATTCCAGAAAAACGTCTATTTGTCCACTGGGTTCCTAGGCCTCCAGGCTGCTGCATCCAGCACATGGTTCGGCAGGATGTTCTTTGGACCTGTTGATTCAATTCCTCCGATAATTATTTTGAACTGTCATTGCCACCTTTTTTCCGATGATATCCATATGTTTAAGGAAAAGGGTTCAAGTTTTTTTCTTGCTCATGTACTTTAAAAGAAATGCCGGAGAAAATATACCCAAAAAGGACAGACTATAGTTAATTTTTCACAAGCCACAGAAAATCGACTTCTTGAAGTTTTTCATCATCTTAACGAAAAGAGAAAATGTATCTGATTTTGACAGCCCGGTTTAACAAAAGTTGGAATTTACAGATTACCAGTAAAACCTTCTAATCACTAGTTTACCAGGGAGCCAAACTAGTTGAGTTAAAAAATACTGCTATGTAAATAATAAGATAAAAAAAATCCTCTAATTTATACCCCTTTCAAATTGATGTCTACAGCACGGGCGGCGCTTGTTTTTACAAACTTATAGGGACAATTTGGTGAGCGGAAAAAGCGCAATTGTTAATGTAGTTTAAAACAATAGTACTCAATCAAAATTATTATTGGTAACAAAGGTCATCAATTGAAAAATATTAATATAAACAAATAAAATCCAGAACGATAAATCACATCGAATGCATTGAGCATGCTGGGCCCTCCCAAAAATCTTAATTTATCCCCATTAATTCCCAAAAATCTTAATTAGCTTCATAGCTTTTCATGAATAGAAAAGCGAAGTATACATTTCGAGATTGTACATCCCCCCGCCCAACAATAACAGGCGCACAAAAAATAATAAATTTTATTTTATAACTAAACATTTTTTTTTACTGGAAAACAGAGTAACAAATTTTATTTTACAATAAAAATATTTATGAACTGGGGGAAAAAAAAGCTGCTCTTTTTTTAGTTTAGTTTTATACCTGGTCAGTTTTTAATGACTTACGTAAACTGTGTCACATTCACGTTTTATTCATTTTCACGGTAATAAGACAAATAAAAGAAATTGATTTAAAAATATATTCTTTTAAATGCATTTTTATTTTTTCTAACAAGTACTTCGGCTGAGACGTAAAGTTAAATCTGAAAATTATTTTGTTTTTAGTGATGTGTATCTATTTAAATGCTTTCTAAATATCTTAAGCATTTTGACTACATTTTAAATGCTCCCAGATAAATCATGATACTTTTTATCCGTTTTTGAAAGACTCCCCCACCCACACACTTGAAAAAAAAATATTAAAAAAAATAAAATAATAATAATAATAAAGTTGAAAAAAAATCTTCTAGACCTTTTAAAAAAATTCGAAAAAAAAAATTGTGAAAGGGAGTTTACGGACAGCAATGACTGATGTCAGAATGAACAATTTAATGATAATGAAATGTGAAATGGATTTGACTGACAAACTTGACTTAGACGATACTGTAAATCGCTGGCTGAAGGGGGAAGAAGAATAAGTTTAAAATGAAAAAGTCTGTATGAATCCAGTTACATTAACTAATATGCCCAGTGCCCATAACTACACTCATGTCCATAAATTAAGGATAATGAAGTTCAGGCAAAGAAAGAGAAAGAAGCAAAACAAATTTGACTTATTTATAAAGTCTATTTATTAAACTAAAAGTAAAGAGCAAAAAAGATGCTATATGTTTGACATAATTAATAAAAATTGCAAGTTTTACTCCCTTGACCAAATTTCAAAAAAGAACCTATTTACAAAAAACAGTAGAACATGGTTAGTAGGATGGTTAATACGGAGTATGTCTCCCGGACGATGCAATACAGGCCTGACAACGCCTAGGCATGCTCAGTATCAAATGATCAATCTGACCTTGGGGAATATTACACCACTCATCAAGCAATGCACTCCGAAGTTCCGGTAGACAGGTGGGAGGGGGTTGACGGGCTGCATATCCCACGGGCTGCATCCCCATTCGTCGGCCAAGCATATCCCACACATGCTCTATTGGATTCAAGTCCGGTGAGTATGCTGGCCAATGCATACGGGTGATATCCTCCGATTGAAGGCATTCGTCTACAATGTTTGCACGGTGAGGACGGGCGTTGTCATCCATAAACACAAATTCAGCACCCATGGCGCCCCGAAACAAACGTACATGTTGTTCCAGAATGACATCCCGATAGATGTGGCCTGTCATCGTTACACTCTGAACATGCAGGTCAGTTCTGGAACCAAGAATAATTCCTCCCTAAACGAGCCATCCTGCACCACCGTAACGGGTGTCTTTCAATGGTGTTCTCTTGGTGGTAACGGGTACCTGGCGCTCTCCAGATGAATGTCCGGCGAGAATCAGACTCCAAACTAAACCTGGACTCGTCGGAAAACATCACACAAGACCACTGTTGCGGTGTCCACAATGCATGCTCTCTACTCCAGGTTAATCGCAGGCGACAGTGAGTTAAGTTAAGTGGAACACATCTGACAGGCCTACGAGCATATAGACCAATGTGCCCTAAGCGTCTGTACACGGTCTGCCTTGAAACTGTCGTACCGGTAGCTGAAGAGAGCTCACGAGACAGGTCTGATGCTGTACTCCGTCTGTTTCTTTTGGCAAGTAACTGCCAAATAGCGGTCCTCATTCGGCGTTGTAACTCGGGGGCGACCTGTGCTGTAACGTCTACTCACATAACCATCATCTTGGAATCGTTGCCAAAGCCTGGTGATGACACTCTGGGCGATTCCAAGTTCCTCGGATACTTCCAGCTGGGTACGTCCACATTCCAGTCGTCCGATAATTCTGCCACGTAAAACATCATCCAAATGCCTCCTTTGTGCCATAACTATGCGGTTTTTGCACTGAAAGGCTTTCACAGCGCTTGTGAACAATTTTACTTCTTTGCCACCATTCCTTATATACCCCTCTCTTACACTCTCGTGATTGTGACGTACCTTCCACGCCATCTGGTGGTTTCCTGTAATTTGCATATTCTTCTTCAAGATGTGTGTGATCA
>JAWZYV010018401.1:0-26915 GCA_038373885.1 Cheiracanthium punctorium | reverse complement strand
ATTACGTCATAGGAATACAGTTGAATCATTGGACTATTACGCAATATTAATACGGGAAAATGAAATTTATAGGCCCCATTGGAAAAATCGCGCCAAATATCCGAAATATTGCCAAGCTTGGCAACTTTTTGGCGAAATATCACCAAGTTTGGCGCCAAAAATAAGTCGCCAAGAGTGATGTCCGCTAAGCTCTAGCATCAATATTTCTCGAGATTTTAGAAAACCCTATGTTAACCAATGGGAAATCTAAAACTCCATATCTCCCGGTCTAGGTAACCGATCTTGGTGCAACAAAATACGAAATTTAATTATTTGGCGCGTAGAATACGAATTTTAAGCTAGTTTACCTCTACAACAGCCGATTGTCCCAAAATTCGTAAAATTATAATACTTAGGAATAGAAGACTTCTATTATAGAAAAAGTTTTTCATTCGGTTCAATAGTTACAGAGATATTGGCTTCGTCGGGATTCAATTTTTGGGTTCGTCGTTTAAAAAAACCAGTGTATATAGAAAGTTCTAGTAAAAAGTCCATTTGTCAGGATGGAGCACAAATTTTATTGCTTCTAGAACTTCGTCGAACAATCAGCTGTACAAAATTCACAGACACTAATGGCCAGTACCTTGCCTATAATAGTCCTCTCAGCACAGAAGCTTTCACAGATGATGTATTTATTACAAAAAATAAAACACTTCCACTGGCAAAATTTCAATGGACACTTACAAAGGAAATCATAAACAGTCCCTTATGACTCAGTAATGAAGAATTTACACTCTGTACTCAAAACAAGAAAAATATTGCTTCCAATAGCACACTTCACAGAGTAATGCATCGAACTCAATAAGCGTTCGAATATAACTATCTCTGGTGGCCTGCCCTGCCTCTATTTGTAGGTGTCGCAGAAGCTAAGCGAAAATTCTGGTAGGTCTCGAAGAACCCCCATAAAGCTCGAATTTTCATTATGTCACGGAAATGGAAATTAGTAATACTAAGCTACAGCGCAATATTAATGCAGGAAAACAAGCATTACTGGCCCCATTGGTAAAAGCGCACCAAATGACCGAAATATCGCCAAATTTGGCGTCAAAAATAAGTTCCCATAAGTGAAATCCCAAAAGCTCTAGCACTTACATTTCTCGAGATTTCTAGAAAACCCTATGCAATGGGCAAATCCAAAACTCCGTACGTCGCGTTCTAGTTAACCGATTTTGATACAACAAAATGCAAAGTTTAATTATTTCACGCGTAGGGTACAAATTTTAGAATAATTTTAACATCTGGGAGGCAGAACAAACCGAAAATTCTTAACAATATATACATATATAAACCGTTTAGTATTTAGAGGTGCCTTCAGAGCGTAATATAATTCTTATGAGTGTCGCTGCGAAAGAACTGTGTGATATAATGGATAAAGGTAGCTTATAATACACAGGAATATTGTAGCTTTCTGTCCATGAAAAATGTTTGAGAATCGGTTCAATATTATAGAGCGTAATCCAATTCTTATGAGTCTCCCTGTAAAAGAACTATTAGTGACATATGCCTAAAAGATAGCCTATAAAACTCAGGTATGATGCAGCTTTCTATTAGGGGAGAAAGTTTTAGAACTTGCATAGTATACTTAAAGTGGTGTACATAGAACGCAATGTATTAGAATTATTTTGAGCGTACCTGTCAAAGAACCATTTATGCTATATACATAAAAGGTAGACTGCATATTGATCCAGGGCGTAAGTCATTTTCAGTCCAAATTTTACGCAAATCCGTTCTGCGTTTTTGCGTGATTGAATCAAAAACACTCAAACACACAAAAATGTGAACTTTTACATTCATCATATAGTAGAATAACTTCCAATAAAGAGACATAATTTTTAAAAGCAATGCTATAAAATACGGTATAATAATGCTTTTTAAAAAGGTGGCTATGGTATACTTTGGAACAATAGACAATACCTCTATTAAAAATAGCTTTCAACAAAGGGGCGTAACCGTTAGAATCAATTAAAATATATACAGTATAACAATGTTCTTTAAGAATGTTTGTCAATAATATACATTGAAATAGTGAACTAAACCGTTATCAAAAATTACTTTTGAACAAAAGGACGTAATTGTTAGAAAGGCAAAAATACAGGATATAACTATGCTCTTTAAAAATGTGCGTCAATAATATGCTTTGAAACAGTGGACTAAACCTTTATTAAAAATGACTTACAAAAAAGGGGCGTAATTGTTGGAAACAAGGAAAAAATGTACGATATAACAATGCTCTTTAAAAATGTGTGTCAATAATATACTTTGATACAGTGGTCTAAATCTTTATTATAATTGACTTTCAACAAAGGGACGTTAATTGTTTGAAATAATGCAGAAATACACGGTATAACAATGCTCTTTAAAAATGTGTGTCAATAATAGAGTTTGAAACAGTGGACTAAACCTTTATTTAAAATGACTTTCAACAAAGGGACATTATTGTTGGAAAGGCAAAATTACATGATATAACAATGCTCTTTAAAAATGTGTGTCAATAATATATTTTGAAACAGTGCACTAAACATTTATTAAAAATGACTTTCAACAAAGGGGCGTAATTGTTGGAAAGGCAAAAAAAAAAAAAAAAAAAAAAAAAAAACCACGATATAACAATGCTCTTTAAAAATGTGTGTCAATAATATAATTTGAAACAGTGCACTAAACATTTATTAAAAATGGCTTTCAACAAAGGGTGTTGGAAATAATGCAGAAATACATGGTATAACAATGCTCTTTAAGAAAGCGTGTCAATAATATACTTTGAAACAGTGGACTAAACCTTTATTTAAAATGACTTTCAACAAAGCGACGTAATTGTATGTAATAATGAAAAAATACTCAGGGTAACAATTCTCTTTAAATATGTGCGTCAATAATATGCTTTGAAACAGTGGATTAAAACTTTAGTAAAAATGACTTTCAACAACGAGACATTAATTGTTGGAAATAATGCAGAAATACACGGTATAACAATGCTCTTTAAGAAAGTGTGTCAATAATATACTTTGAAACAGTGGACTAAACCTTTATTTAAAATGACTTTCAATAAAGGGACGTAATTGTTGGAAATAAGGCAAAAATACTCGGTATAACAATGCTCCTTAAAAATGTGTGTCAATAAAGTAAAGTTCCGTCGATATTATCAACGGATTATGTGATGATGAACTAACGAACGCACCAAACTCCATGGTATTTATCATATGGCACCAAATTTGACTCGAGCTGAAATATAAAATATGTACTTGAGAATGAGGGCACGTTACAATAATGAGAGGAGCGAGGATTCTAAAGATTTAATTTAGTTTTATACAAAATTTTGTTGGGACTGTTTTTGTTTTGGACGCCTGATAAAACTGGCGTTGGAATTGTATGATTTATGTTAGAGTAATAAAGGTTTTTATGTAAGTCCCATAAATTGCTTTGCCTTTTGTTGAAAGGAAGTAAAAAAAAAACCGTACTGGCGCAGCCGCGATAGGATCAGAACCTAGGAAGTGGAGAAGTTATTTAGTTGTGAGAAGAGCCATGTCGTTTTTAACCCATTTATGCCTAGCGTCCCTTTTTTGGGACGGCATTTTCGCTATTAGTCGAAAACGTTATTTATTTTTACTAGCTTTTATTCATGAGTATTGAGCCTCAACTCCGCACAATATTTTAACATGACCAAGTAAGATGTTGATATTTCGATTTTTATGCAAAATGATTTTAAAATAAATCATTCCTTGTTCAAGAAGTTGACATCAGAAATTTATCTATTATTTCTGTTATCAGTAAAAATCGAAGAAAGTCGCAAAAATATCCTGGCACAAATGGGTTAAATAAGGGAAAGAAGGAAGATTTAATTAAGTTAGCGGAAGAGATCGGTGAAAACCCTTCACCTGGTTTGTTACTGCCGGATCTAAAGAAAATGATTACCAGTAGCAATATTTATGAAGAAGATTTAGAATTGGTAAAGGAAATGCTTAGTTCATTTATTGAAGAAAGAAAACAACGGGAACAAAGAGAATTTGAAGAAAGAAGAGAAAGAGAGCAGAGAGAATTTGAGGTAAGAAAATTGGAAATCGAGGCAAATAGTAGAATAGACTTGTCAACAAACGTTAGAGACGAAAATTTTAGAGACGCTGGGAAAGCTAGGTTAGAATTATTCAAGTACACACCTAAGTTTGACCCGCGCGAATCTGATATTACATGCTATTTAACGATGTTTGAAAATCATGCTAATAGATTGAAAGTAGATAACAAGGAATGGGTCTTGTGTTTATTAAATTTATTACCAACGGAAATTGTTCAGCTGATTAATAGAGAACCGGTAGAGAATGCAGAAAACTATGAGTATATAAAATCGATTTTGTTAAGACGATTTAAATAAAGCCCTGAAAGTTTTAGGAGGAAATTTATGACCCATCAAAAAGTGCCAGAGAAAACGTGGAGAGATTTCTGTTTTGAAATAACTAACTATTTTGAAGAGTGGGTAAAAGGATTAGAAATCGAGGATTATGACGGGTTGAAGAAATTGATTATCGCTGACCAAATCAAGAGGAGAGTTCCACATAAAATACGTGAGCATTTTTTGGACCAGTGGTCTAAGTTGATAATCCCGTCTGAGTTGGCAGATAAACTAGACGAATATGTTAACGTCCATGATTTAGCGAAGAGGTCGTGGGGAGGTGATTCGAAAAATAAAGGTAATGAGAGAACTTATGAGCGTCCAATGGAACAAGGAGCTAGGATGGCGTCGAAGTCTCCGTCTCAAACCATTCCTAAGTGGGTTCAGAAACGTCAAGATGAAACGTTGGTTAAACGCAGATTTAACCCCACATGCTTTAGTTGCGGTAAAGAGGGTCATATTTCTAAGTTCTGTGGGCAAGGACGACAATTTAAAAGTAATATGACGAATACTCAAACAATACTTTTACTCGACAAATTTCACAACCGAAAATAAACACTGTAAGCGCTGATACAGCCGAGAAAACAGATGTGTTGACAGCAAAGATCTCCGTTCCATTATCTCAATCAAGTAATCACAAAAAAATGGATGACCTAATTGAGATAGAAATCAAATGTGGAAAATCAATTTTTAATGGTATAGTGGATTCTGGTGCACAGATATCTGTAATTCGCGAGGAATTAGTACATGGTACGCCTTTTGAAGGAGAAGGACAAATAGAGTTATCGTCCGCGTTTGGCGATAATGAAACCGCTCCACTTCGGACATATGAGATAAAAATCCACGATGGTAAACATGGCGATACAGCAATTATGTGTGCCGTTTCAAAGAAACTTACCAGTGATATGTTAATAAGTCGTTCAGCTTTTGAGATGCTAAATGAGAACATTGAACTTTATCATAATAAACAATTATGGCAAGAAACAGTTTCAAATGTGGAAGCAGAAGCTGTAGGGAAATCAGAGGAGGACGTAAATGTACAAATATCTTCGGATTTGAATTCCACTACGCCGAATGTGAATGTCTTGACAGCAAGTGAGTCTGCGAGTAGAAAGCTAGATGCCATTTCAGAGTTGGCGAAACTTCAAGGCGATGACGAGACACTCAAGAGATACTTTGATTGGGCGGAAAGGCAAGAAAATTCGTATCTCATTGATCAGGGAATACTACAGCATAAGGATTATGTCTGTGGAGAAGAAATTCAGCAAGTAGTAATTCCAAAAGAAAGAAGGAATTTTATTTTAAGAATGGCACATGAGATTCCGTTGGCAGGACATCTAGGGGAAAATAAGACTCAACAAAGAATCAGATATTCATTTTACTGGCCTAATATCAGGCAAGATGTAAAGTTATACTGTCAAAGTTGCAAAGAATGCCAATTGAGGAGAACTAGCACCTATCGGGATCATATTCCCATACAGCCTACCGTTAGGCCTGAAAATCCTTTTGAAGTCTGGAGCGTAGACTGTATAGGACCACTAGAGCCTGCATCGAGGAGAGGACATCGATATATTATTTGTGCCGTGGATTTATGTACTAAGTGGGACAAGGCAATTCCAGTGAAAGAGATTAGTGCCAAGACAACGTGTGACGTTTTCATGAAGATTTTCACCCACACCGGTTTTCCAAAAGTGATATGCACCGACCAGGGTACGAATTTCGCTTCCAAGCTGACTCAATCATTTGAAAATCTATTAAGGGTAGCGCCACGTTTTTCGACACCCGGACATCCGGAAAGTATGGGGGCAGTAGAACGATGGAATAAAACTCTTAAGGAGATGATGAATAAAAACATACAAGAGTATGGGAGAGAATGGGATATACATATACCATATCTCATGTTCGCGTATCGTGAAGTGCCACACAGCACCACCATTTTAATTGGTTTATGGGCGGTTACCACAAGGACCATTATCTTTATTGAAAAGTATTTGGACGGGAGAACGAACTATACCAACGACCGCGTCCAGACCAATCACTAAATATCTTGAAGATTTAGTTGAAAATATACGTAAAGCTAATGAGGTCGCTTCCGAAAACACCGAGAAAGCTCAAGGAGAATACGTTTCCAGGTATAATCTCCGTGCGAGAGAAAAACAGTTTGCCATTGGCGACAAAATGTTGATATTACTCCCATCATCAACTCCCAAACTTTTAAGCACTTGGATTGGACCGGCAACGGTAATTCAAATCACCAGACCGCATTCGGTAAGAGTTGAATTAGAGGATGGTAGTACTAGAGAGCTACACGTGAATAAAGTACGACCGTATGTGCAGAGGGTAAATCACATTGGTGTTGTTTACGAAATGGATGAAGAATTTGGCGTAATCCATTACGCGCCTACTGATAAAACAAAGAAAGAGGTAGAGGACATCCGAAAACATTTGGAGAAAACTAGAAATCATAATTTAACTGAAGAGCAATCCCAAGAGTTATTTGATGTACTGAAAAGATATATGGACATTTTTAGTTCAAAGCCAGGACATGCCAAAGTCGACGGGCATTATGTTAAAGTTACGGAGAACTGCACGCCAAAGAGACTCAAACCGCATCGAATACCCATCAGTTTACAAAAAGAAGTTGATCGCCAAATCGAGGAGCTAATTGAAATGGACCTCATTGAACCAAGCGATAGCGAATGGGCACATCCTGTTGTTTGTGTTGCCAAAAGGGATGGAAGCGTGAGGTTATGTATTGATTTTAGACTATTGAATAGTTTCACGGTGCCTGATTCATATCCCATGAAAATCGCCAGGGATTTAATATTCAGAGTAGGACAAGCTGCATTTATAACCGTCATAGACTTAACGAAGGGATACTGGCAGATTCCCATGCATGAAGAATCCAAGCATTTCACCGCCTTCGTAACACATTCGGGGCATTATCAATGGAAAGTCTTACCTTTTGGGATGAAGAACGCCGGAGGGACATTCCAGAAATCAATGGATAAAGCATTATTCGTACATCGTGATTATTGTTGTGCATACATTGACGACGTAGCCATTTTCTCTAACAGTTGGGAAGAACATTTAAAGCATATAAGCCAAGTTTTTAAAACATTGAGGGAAGTAGGACTTACTGTGAATCTTGGAAAATGCGAGTTCGGGAGAACCCAGGTAAAATTTTTGGGCCATATTGTAGGTTCCGGTCGGCATACACCGGATCCGGAGAAGATTGAACCTGTAACGAGGATATCAAGGCCTACTACCAAGAAAGAGCTAAGATGCTTAATCGGTCTAGCAAGTTATTATGGGAGTTGCATACCACAATTCGCGCAAATAATTTTGCCACTAACAAATCTAACCAAGAAGAAAGTACCGATTACTATACCTTGGGGCTCCGCTGAGGACCAAGCGTTTACTCGATTGAAAGAGTAATTGATGAAGATACCTATCTTACACACCCCAGATCTTGACAAGCCGTTTCAGTTGTACAGTGACGCATCGGCTACAGCTATTGGCGCGTGTCTCTCACAAAAGGACGCCAAGGTAGAGGAAGTCCCTATTGCTTTTTTCAGCAAGAAACTAAACCCCAGCCAAATGAAATGGTCTACGATTGAGAGAGAAGCATATGGAGTTTTAGAAGCACTAAAAAAATTTGATACTTGGATATTTGGCGCGGAAATCCAGATCGTATCAGATCATAACCCCTTAACATATTTGACAGATGGCCTTCCACACAGCGCCAAATTAACAAGGTGGGCTTTAGCGTTGCAGCGATACAATTTGAAAATTACATATCGAAGGGGCGTTCAACATGGAAATGCTGATGCATTATCCAGGCTCAAGTTAGATCCTTCTTAATAAAGTGGGATCAGGTTTATGAATTTTTATATTGAATTTTTATTGTAAATTGAATTATTACTGTGTATTATGAGGATATAATTACTTATTTTTCGAACCTGTTAAAAAAAAATATTAATAATACATTGATCCGGATAATCTGGTACATGTCCATAAAAGATCGTAAACAAAGATTTTCTTTCAGCAGCATCGTCACTCCTGTGACGGATGTGCTTTCCCCCATAGTAGTAAAGTTCCGTCGATATTATCAACGGATTATGTAATGATGAACTAACGAACGCACCAAACTCCATGGTAATAAAACTGGGAAGTTTGACTCGAGCTGAAATATAAAATATGTACTTGAGAATGAGGGCACGTTACAATGATGAGAGGAGCGAGGATTCTAAAGATTTAATTTAGTTTTATATAAAATTTTGTTGGGACTGTTTTTGTTTTGGACGCCTGATAAAACTGGCGTTGGAATTGTATGACTTATGTTAGAGTAATAAAGGTTTTTATGTAAGTCCCATAAATTGCTTTGCCTTTTGTTGAAAGGAAGTAAAAAAAAAAACCGTACTAATAATATAGTTTGAAACAGTGGACTGAACCTTTATTTAAAATGATTTTCAACAAAGGGGCGAAAACTTTGAAAATAAGGCAAAAATATCAACGTATATTATTGACACACACTTTAAAAATGTGTTTCAATAATATACTTTGAAACAGTGGACTAAACCTTTATTTAAAATGACTTTCAACAAAAGGATGTAATTGTTGGAAATAATGCAAAAATACAAGGTATAACAATGCTCTTTAAAAATGTGATTCAATAATATACTTTGAAACAGTGGACTGAACCTTTATTTAAAATGACTTTCAACAAAGGGGCGTTCATTGTTGGAAATAATGCAGAAATACACGGTATAACAATGCTGTTTATAATGTGTGTCAATAATGGACATTGAATCAAAGGGTTATATTAAAAATGCATTTGAACAAAGGGACATTATCGTTAGACTTAAGGTGAAAATATACCGTATAACTATGCTTTTTAAAAAATCCGTCAATAATATATTTTTGAACTATGGGCTAAATTTTTAAAGAATAAAATTAAACAAATGGAAGTAATTGTTTCAAATAAATTTAGGTTAAAGTGCTTATACACTGGATTAACTTATAGAAAACCTTTCATGTATTAACATAAATAGTTCTACAAGGACACTCAAAACAATTCTAATTCATTACGGTCTCTGTAACCACCGAACTGAATCTGAAATTTTTTTTCACTGATAGAGAGCTATTAGTCTAAGAGCCAGCTTAAACCTGACAACACATTTTGTGCTATGTGTAAATTCTTGATTTCTGAGTCTTGAGGGATTGTTTGTGTTATCCCTCGAATATTTCCACTGAATTTTTACTTGTGGATGTGATCCTTTTTACGTTAGAATTACAGCATTTGTGAGAGCTTCGGTACTAAGTGGACTATTTTAAACAAGCTACTGGCCGTTAGTGCCTGTGAATTTTGTAAAGCTGATTGTTCTACGAAGTTCTAGAGGCAATAAAGTTTGTGTTGCACCCTGACAAGTGACTTTTTACTAGAACTTTCTACACCGACTAGACTTCAGAACGACGAACCCAGAAAACAAGCAGAGTATTCTGCAACAATACTTTGAAACAGTTGAATAAACCTTTATTTAAAATTATTTTCAAAAAAGGAACATTCATTGTTGGAAATAATGCAGAAATACACGTTATAACAATGTTGTTTATAATGTGTGTCAATAACGGACATAGAATCAAAGGGTTATATTAAAAATGCCTTTGAACAAATTACCGTTAGACTTAAGGCAAAAATATACGGTATAACCAGGGCCGGCCACAGAGGGGGTTGCTGCGGATACAAGGCACCTGGGCCCCGGTTTCAGAGGGGCCCCCAAATCCGTTCTATATTTTTATTATGTCTCTCTCTCTTATCGTGAAAAATATAAAAGATTTCTTTAAATTAAATTAGACTGATAGTGTTGTGTGACTACTCTGCATCTTTCAGAGCTAAACATCATTTACAAAAGTGTCGTTCTACGAACAGTATTCTTTGACAGTACACCCCAGCTCTGATCAAATGTCATTTACCTTCCCACCTTTCACCGTGGAAAGAGCGAAAACATGAGAGAAAAATACAATTATCAGATCTGGACCATTGGTCATAATGACCGCTCATTATCGAATTCTTTGAAAAGAACCGAAGCACAAATAACAGCAGCGGAAGAGGCCTTTTTGTTGTCAAAACCAAGGACTGATTGATTAATACCTGTGGGGGCCCCCTGTAAACTGTTGATACGAAGTACGTTTCACGCGTCTGGTATTAATTTGAAGATAAGAGTACACAAAGAATAAAAAATGACCTGCATTTGGTTACCTTTGCAAGCATGGGAACATTTTTTTTTTCCTGTTTACAATTGTGCAAATGTGTTTTTTTGCAGTTACTCCTTCTCTCAAAGTTACAAACCGAAGTTGAGCCATTGGGAGTGTCTGCTTGTATTAGACTTAGTACGAGTCTGTTAACTTTTGTGCAGTGGTGGCGCTAGACTTTCCCCGACGGGGGGTCATAACTCCCCGACGAGGGGGCACAAATACACATGTACATATGCTAAGTGGCGTATCCAAGAGGGGGCTTTGACCTCCCTCTTTTATGACATTTTTGTCCCCAAGTATGATATGGAAATTTGCAACTATTTGCACCACTTGAAAATATTTTACTTTCGAAAGTGATTTTTTCACAATAAATCATTTTCTAAACTAAAATATCCAGGATCCAGATAAGTTTAGAGGAGATGGAGGATATATAATGTTTTGTTTTGTGAAATATTTCCAGAAATCGGATCGACATACATTATCGGACACCCAGGCCCCGGATATTTTCAAAAACCACTGCACAATCTTTCCTGGTAGATTATTATTTAAACTGACCCTAATTAACGTATCTCAAAATCCTTTTACATTACACAAATATTTCCCCAAGGCCTCAGCAAGCAAAAAATTTCGGTGGGTGGAAGGGATCTGTAGTGCTAAAATTAAATTAACTGATCTCTAGAATCAACGCAAATAAACTGATAATGCATTTACTGAAATTTTGGAGGGGGGGGGGGGGTCAAACCCACATGATCCTCCCCCCTGGTAACGGCCTTGCACGTTTCTGTAAAATCTCGAAAGCTACTTTTAAGAGTTCTTCAGGTTAACGCTTAAAATATTTCATATGAATGAAATTCTTTGAAAAAAGTTCAGCGAAGAAAGTTCTACGCATTTTTTTTTCCCCCGCAGAAAAAATATCAGAAACAAAAGTTTTTTGTGCAAGAATATTGCTGTAAATTCACTGAAAATTTATTTTATAAATTAAGCATGACTAAATTTGCACGCTTTTACACAAATTGCAGTTATTTTTATAAAATTAAGAGATATATGTAAATTTAATTACAGCTTAACTTCGATATCTCGAACATCGAAATTCTTGATATCTCATTAAATGTGTTTTCCCTTACAAATTGAATTCCACCCCACCAGTGGCATAGCGCTAGCGCTTTGAACTGAGAGACGGAAGGAACCTGATTCGGCACTAGGTCGCGTCCGCCGACCTAACCGTTCGGAGTTTTCCGTGGTTTTTCCCCGAAACTTTGCATAAATACGGGTTAGGACTTCTTAGAAAGTCCCCCACGGAGGGCAAACCCACTCCCGGCATAGATCCCTAGCGTAGATAATTGGCCGTAATCTACATTTCCATTTGCAAACTGATTCCCTTTAATTTCAACTTGTTATCTCAAAAAGTCTAGTGTTTCTGGCTAACATGTTTTACTGTAAAAATATTAATCGAATCGTTAATTTATGTAATATTAATATTTTAAATCACAATAAAGTGAGAAATATGCAACTGAAATGTTTATAGGTAGAACCACTTTACAACAAAAATTTTCTTTTGAGAAAAATGATTTTGAAGGCGCGCAGTAAAGTGGCATACCGAAACTTTGGTGCTTGTTTCTACAGCTTTAAAATGATTCTACTTCAATAATAATTCATGTGGTGATAGTACTTATTGAAAGCTAAGAGATGGCACCGTATCTCAATTTCGAAAAGAATTGTTGTGAAATGTACCCCTGGGAGCTTCAGTTAATAATAATAATAAATTATAAAAATCTCCGAAAGAGAACGTAAATATATGGGCTATTAAATATTTTTATAAAGTCAAGCACTCATGAAGAAAATTAACCACTTTCTTTTAAAATCTAAAATAAAATAAAATAAAATATCGTCAGAAAAATATAATCGGACAGCTTATAATTTGCCAAGACACACAAAAAAATAATTATTTTTAGCGAAACTAACCTTGATAAAAATTTACTTTTTTGTAATACTCCAAGATAGTTTTGAACGAGGTTTCCACAAACGTGATGAATAATTTTATAAAGTAAGCTCATTTACTAATAATTCATAGTGAAAGTGTCACTTTTAAAATTTCAACATTAACGAAAAAGAGTTTAATTAATAAGGCGAATAACAAGCATAATATTAATCTGTTTAAAAGTTTTAGAGTTGAATTCTGATTCATATAATTCTGTAACTCAAAAATCAGTTTAGAACACATACTATTAGTTTATTTTAATAGTTTATATTAATGCTGGTGCCATCCATGGATTCAATAGCGATTTGTATAAAGATTCAAAATAAGGGAAGTTGCGGTGGCTTACGATACGCCACTGTATATAACATACAAATCTACACGCAAATATAAAACTTTTATTGTATTTATTTTATTTACTTATTTTACAGGATAAAAGGGAAAATTTCGGAAGACGATATAGACGCTGTATACCATAATTTTTATTTACTTTGCAGTAAAATAACTGAATTAAAATTCACAAAAGTTAGTTATTTTTTCCACAACGATATAAAAATTAAATTGTCAGTCAAGATTAATCAGTTTTCTTTAACTTATATTCCGTTTTTAGATCTATCCACAGCCATCTTCATACTGGACTGGAGAGAGCTTTGGTCTATCAGAGGAGCTGATTATTATTATTATTTAATTTTTTTTAAATTAACTTTTCTTTTTTTACCCCAAGCAAAATGTAATAAATTCTAATTCCCTTGCAGTTGTTAATCTTCTTGGTGTGCATAGCTATGAACTCTCAGCTAAACAGGGCCGGTTAATCCAGTTAGATTTCTCTATATAGTGCAAATTCACACTCGTTATATATGTATAAAGTATGTTACCAAATAAACAAACTATGTATTTGACTAATTCTTAAGTTACAAAAAAATAAAAAATAAAAAATAAAAACAAATCTTACTGCTAAATTTTTATAAAATTAAAGATTAAATCGTGCATATTGTGTTCGATTGAATCTATTTATAAATAAAAAGTATATTTAGAATTTATTCAAATTTGCCATCTAAGAAACAGAAAAGTACTATTTTTTTTTATTCGGAAGAAGTTAAAAGTTAAATTATCTAAATAACCACTTATTTATAAAAATATCTTCTTACTTTCTCAACAGTTATAAGAGTTCAAGTAAGGATTACTGTGATAAAATAATTTTAAAGACATAGAATACTTTGCATAACACTCTAACTTATAAATAAATAAAATACGACCAGTTTAAAATATTTCTAATTAAAATGAAAATTTTTAGTTAAAGCGTTTAAATATTCATAGGTTTATACATATTTTGAATGCCAGAGATGAATAACTGTAAAATAATTTTATAAATATTTTGTCATGTCAAATTTTTACACAATTAAATATACATTTTATAAAGTTTCCGTAGTAAACAAAATCCGAAATTTCTTATCGCACGAGTCGTAAATCGCTTTTAAAAATATCAATTAAGACTTATAAATTTTGAAGCTCTATGAATAAAAGTAATACAATGGGAAATTTTATTTTACATTTATGACACAAAAGCTTTTGACTCGTGAATTAAAATACTGTTAATTTACATACAATTACATTAAATCTGTGTTTAATTTAAATTTGCATTAATGCAATTTGAAAGTTTATAAAGACATACCTTTCGTCCTCACTCCAATTACTAAATCGTATTTGATAAATATACCAAACAATTCGAAATTGCAACAAAAGAATATATTTTTAAAATGTATAATCCTGTCCTGTAATTTAACGGGAATGACATATAATGGGGTGAACAACATGTTACTTATCAATGGTTTAAAAGCAAGAGCACATTTAAAAGTACTCATAGTGTTTAAAAGACCAATTAGGAGAAAATTTAGATTAATTCATAGAGTACTCAGACAGTTAATATAACTTAAAATACAATAATGTTGTAAAACATTTCATAGAATCAAAATGTGAGGTCAAAAAGTCCGACTTCTACTACAGCTTCAAGTCAAAAAGTTATGACTCTGGGTCCGCAGCTATGATTAAAAGTGCACTCCAAACCATTACGAGCATCCATGTCTAAGGACATTTAATGATATATATGTATCATTAAAATGCTGTTAATAAATAAACTTTAAAGTAGTATTTTAAAATTTCTGAGACAGAACAAGTGACTCAGTTTTTGAAATATGTGCCTTATTTAAAAATTATTTTTATTTTTAAATAACGCAGAATGTGTTCATTCAAAATTTGTGCTCAAACTAGTTTCAATTCTTTTTTATAAGGGGGGGGGGTGAGGGGCAAGTGTGGTTTTAGGGCGAGGGAACAGGGGGCGCGAATTCCTCGAGAGGAAAATATTTACACTAGTAAAAATACGCTTCAAATAAAATTGCATGTTCATGCAATTCTGAATTGGTATTCAAGCTTTGCACCCTTCCTGAAAAATATTTCTGGATCCGCCCTTGGGCATAGTATATTTGTACAAATACATGACAAAAAGCAAGTGCTTAGAAGATATAATTCAATGCTTTAGAGAAATAAACTGACCATATTTTAAATAATAACATTAAAGCTTTTAAACACATTTAAAATATAATATATGAATGTAATTTACATATAACTCACTTGAAGTTTGTGGATCTGTTGAACTTGAAGGGTTTTCTTTCTCTAATTCCGTAGATAAACATACATTCGAAGAGCAAGAATAAATATCCCAAGAATTCTTTCTCTTAATTCCATTTGGTCACTGAGGTGAGCGGAAAAAACGCCGCTGGAAAAAACGCCGCCGAAAAAAACGCCACCGGAAAAAACGCCGCCGGAAAAAACGCCACCTGGAAAAAACGCCGCCGGAAAAAACGCCACCTGGAAAAAACGCCGCCTGAAAAACGCTACTTTTAATAGTAATCTACTTTTAATAGTTTCATGATGTAACACAGTCTTTATATGCTAATCGATGAGGCAAGGAGCGTAGCCAGAAAAGTTTTTCGAGGGGGTTGTATGAGATATAATTTTGTATTGATAAACTTAATTTCTTACTGACGACGTAGGAAAGGGGAGGGGGCTTTGTTACCTAGAATTGATTTGGGGACCCCGATATTTTTTCGGGGGTTGTATGAGATATAATTTTGTATAGATAAAATTAATTTCTTACTGACGATGTAGGAAAGGAGGGGGGCTTTGGGGCTCGAGCCCCCCCCATACCTTTGTAGGATGATAGAAAATAATCATATATCGGTGCCTTTTTCAGTGTCCAGAATCCATAAAAACATACTAACCCCCCTCCCCCAAATCCCCCCCCCCTGCGCCCCTATCGGATTGAGGGGAGACATAGGGTTGAGCTATGGCTTATTATTACTGGTTTTCTTTTTATAAGGGCAAGAGTTTATTCTCATTCATGGTAATTTATCTTGTTAGCTTTTGGTTTTTAAATAAGAAATTTTAGAATAAGGAACATTTAAACATTGGTACTCTTATTTTAAAGATGCCTTTTTAAAAACTAAATTATGGTATTAATAAGTCAAAAACAATTTTTAAAAAATCTTATTTAAATTAAATGTTAGTGTAATTGTAATGTTTTTAAACAAATTTTTAAATGCTGAAAAAAAAAAAACAGCAACACTTTTTAAAGGAAACTGGTTTAAAATCATTTAAAACTCATTTCTTAAAATGTAAAATATTCGTTATATATAACTGCGATTAAAATTAATAGTTAATTAGTTTTGTTAAAATTAGTTGGAAAAGTTTCAATAATACTTTCTAACTTTTGTAACTTTAGTTTTTAAACATTAATTTGATCAGAAATAGAGCCTTTGCTAAAGAACCGGACTGAGAATCAAAGACGACCTTGTAAGTGAACGCGTCCGTTAAATATGTAGGGCCGTCTATCCTTTTGCTGTGTTGTGAGCATTCAAAACTGTATTATTTTGTTAAAACATGATCGATTCTGGTTCTTGTACTACAAAACAAACATTCAAAATTTGCAAATCAAATTATTAATTTATAAGTTTTTTATCTAAATAATTGATTTACTTATTTATTGTATTATTTTCAAGACAAAGTACATATTCATTTAAAGATGGAGAACAATTCTTTGTAGTGTCACCGGATGTCGACACCTGTACTCATTTTTAGGGTACACTGTTTTTTTTTTGTTTTTTTTTTAAGTGTCAAACTCAGAGCCTGACAAAAGCGAGGGCAGACGGGGCAGCTACCTTGGGTCCCCAGTGAAAGGAGAACACAAAATGAAAACGCCCCTGTCCTAAAGTAATGTAATATTTTTCAGGAGAGGCTACTTAAAAGAAAGTTAAAAGTGATTATTACTAAAATAAATTATTAATTATATCAATTATAATCAATCTTTGATTGCTGTTGAATTATTTTCTTCCGAATTCTTTGATAACAATTTTTAAGTGAATAAAATTGAATAATATATTAAATTTTAACACATTTTAAGTACTGATTTGAGCATTCTAACATTTTGCTTACAGAAATTTAGTGAATTCTTTTTCATACTGCAGCATTTCTTTCCAGAGTTTATATTACTTTGGTAGAATTATTTAGCCTGTCATTTAGAATTTCTGTAGTTAGCCAATTTACAGATTCTGCAGAAGGAAAAGAAGTGTTTTATTCTATTTTTATTAGTTATAGAAAATCAATATTCGTAATGTTATCCTTATAAATGACTCACTGTAAATAATAATAATAATAATAATAATGAAAATGAAAAAAAAGTTTTAAACTAGAAATTTTTTTAAAAAATTTGAACTCGTTTAAAAATTTAAACTCTAAATCACATCCAATAAACTATTACCTTTTTAAAAGTTATTTAATGTTTCTTCCTATGAATAAAAATCAGATAGTTATTTGCTGAAAAAAAAAAGGAATACAAGTGATACAATTTTTTACAAATAAAATAATTGGTATATTAATAACTTGTACAAATATTTATAAAATGCGTAGTCATTTTATATATGAATGTTCAATTTATCTACACGAGAATGCTTTTCAAAGATTTATCGCTTTTTCGCCCCTTTTTTCTTTTGGGATTTTCGGAGTTTTAACATAGCCATAAGTAGTTGTGACATGATTTCAAAAAAAAAGAAGAAAAAAAAAAAAAAGAAAAGAAAAAAGCCTCTGCGAGATCCTCTACCTCCGCTTTGTTCTTTTTTGACCCGCAGGACATGTATATCTTACCTCTTTGTCTAATGGTCAATACAGTATTGGTCGAATGCTATTTTTGGAATTCTCCTTTGACCTTGAATAAGTGTTCTCACTGTTCTGTAAAAACGGAATTTTCGTTTAACCTTGAACAAGTGGTTTTGTTTGACGGATTATTGCAAGTTTGTCGGGGAGGGGGGGGGTTAGTTTGTCGGTGGGGGGCGGTTAGTTAGAAGATTGACATATACATCCAATAGGATCTTTTACATTAATTTCTTTCTTCTCAGGGGGGGGCGGTCGCCCCTCCGCCCCCCTTTGATCCGCCCTTGGTGGCGGTTGAGGAGGGAGGGGGTAATTCTTAAAAAGCACTTCAGTAAGAAAAGTCAAAATTCATTTGATATGCCAAAAAAAACCATTTAAACATGAAAAATATAAACCCTTATCCCCCACCCCCACCCACACCCACACACGCACACCTATGTGTTAATTAAAATCCCTATTTAACAAGGATTTTATTTCTTTGAATTCTTGACACTTCTATGTCATCAGCGTACCTTAGTGGCGTAGCTAGGAATTTTTCATGGGGGGGGGGGGGCGTTACGACTACTGCAACTCACATATATGCATATTTGCTGTGATAAGGGAGTGAAGAATATACATCTTGAATTTTGTATGGCAAAAAATTCATCCTGAGGGGGGTGGTATGACCCCATATCCCCCCCTCCTTGGCTACGCTACTGGCGTACCTGAATGGTTTTTTGGGATTATAGCTCCCTAAAAGCTTCATTTACTGTTAAGTAATTGGAAATCTATTTTTTTTTTTTTTTTTTTACAGGAAACCGAAATCTTTCTAGGAAAGTCTATCCCCCTCCCCCCTTCCTTAACGCCTACCAAATTATACACAAATTGAATTATTCAATTAGAAATGTGTCTTCCCCCATTTCTGGAAAACAAAGTACATTAAACCTCATAATTCAACTTCATACCCCCCCTTTTCGGCAAAAGAAAAGAAAATTTTTCAAGTATTTAAATAAATTATTACACAAATATCTTTTTAGGTGGCGTTTTTTCCGGCGGCGTTTTTTCCAGGTGGCGTTTTTTCCGGCGGCGTTTTTTCCAGGTGGCGTTTTTTCCGGCGGCGTTTTTTCCGGTGGCGTTTTTTCCGGCGGCGTTTTTTCCTACATTCGGTAACTGAACAGGCCCCATTCGATTTTGTTTATGAAGATCTGAATGCTTAGTTATCCTGTTTTTTTTTTTTTTTTTTTACATAATCATTATCAAAAATATCCCGAGATAAAGCACACTGTACTTTATATCTTGTGCTTTTGGCACCACCGATGTTTTTTTTAGGAAACATAAAGCCAAAAGTGAAATTAAACTTTTATACACTTCACAATGATATGCTATGCTGCCGTAACAAGAAAAAAAAACGCCCACTATTCTAAACTCTGTCTAACTCACTGGCACAATGCACAATAACAAGTATTGGAAAAGTGATGTACTATGGGTTTGCGAAGAAAAAATAAAAATACACGGGATATTTCGACGAACCATTTCTTTCTCATCATTCTGCAATTGAGGACCAATAAAAGTACAAAAACCGTATTTCTGGAAAAAAGAACATCCCCCATTTGCTTGTGTAAGAAAACCATACTTCCCTTCCCTCGAAATTTTTTATCTACCCGACTGGTCTAATTAACGGTCACTGTCTCCCCCCATCCCGACCACCCACACCCATATTGTACTTTTCTACGGTGTCGGCGACAAAATGCACAATCGTTTAAGCAATTAAAAGAGCCTCGAATAGAAAGTGGTCGCACATGTGGTCTCATAAATTTGTCGTTTGAAGAATAGACTGGCACTTTTGTTACCGTAAGATTGATGTCTTGCTGCAAATCCAGTTAAATGCCTCCTGAGTGAGAGTGGGATCACAGATTTCAAGTATACACTATTCGAATTTGAAGTCTCCCCCGCCGTCGTCAACACATCACAGTATTGGAAGATGCAGGAAGTGGCTGTTTCTCGACATGAAAAGGATCGCAGAGATAAGAGATGAATGAAAACGGAAAGTACTTTTAGCCATTATTCAGAAGTTCTGAGGAATATACCCCCCCCCCTTCCCAGAAATGTAAACATATCCGCTTCAATCTCCAATACTCATTCGTCTTTCATGTGTATTTAAAAATTACAAAATTAACTTTTTTTAAATCGCAAAATCAAAATTAAAACTCAGCTAAAATATAGATTTCTTCTTATGAAAATTCCCCGACGAATTAATCAAATAGCCCCGATGGGGGGTCACAAGTTCCCCGACGGGGGGGCACGTGCCCCCCCGGACCCCCCATTGGAGCCACCTCTGCTTTTGTGTATATGTTATGTATATTTTGAAAGATTTTTCTTCAATTTTATGACTTTCACGGGCCAAAATTATGGATTCAGCTTTACCAATTTTATCATCGCGTTTTCTACATTTGAAAAAAGGTAAGTTGTTATTTTGTTTATAATAGCCGAGATTGCAAATAATTAGATAAATTTCGTCAAAAAGTTTTAAATTGTGTTAAGTTTCACATTTATAAAAGTTTTAAATGCATTTTGATTTTGATTGTTCCCGTAACTTATATTTACGCGATTTAATCCCTAAGCTATAAATGAGTATCTAGGGTAAGCGAAGTTCTGCAGTCAGATGAAACAGCTGAAGTAGAAAGAGTCAGTACTTTTAAAACTGTGTTTATTGAAAACTAGGACTATAAAATATTTCAAACACATTAATCGATCTCAACCCCTTCTTCTTCGACGACGCGTACCATGCGACGTACAGTTGATAACATTTAGGGAATATAATTAACCACTTTATATGTACAGTAATTTTTATGTTAGAATATAGAAAAAGATCGTGGACAACTGAATACCATATTTAGTTTCCAAATGTACGCGTGGGTTGGTTAACATAAAAAAAGTTATTAAAATTTATTGTTTCCAAAAAGCGGTTAGATGTCTTCGGTAAGGGTTGGTAACTATGAAAAAAAAAAAAAAATAATAATAATAATAATTTCGAAAAAATATCCTACCAATAAGGGGTTAATTCCAAAAGAATACCAACTGAAATTAACAATAGATTTCGAATGGATGTAGCTCTATTTTCTAATAGAACCCTCATACTTAAAATAGCACTCATACTATATTTGAATATTTACAGTATAAAAGCGGATGATTGAAATGTACGTCTCGGGCACATAACCAGAAAGAAAACGATAAATCGGGGCGGGCCCAAAAGGGGGCATTTCTAATTAAGATAGCATTTCTACGAAAAAGCTTGATTATTGACATCCAATTAAGAAAAGTATGAATTTCGGAAGGGGCCGAGGCCTCCATCTCCTATTCTCTGGCTACGTCTCTGATATGTCTGTTCATCCACGATCCATTCTTAAACATTTCATCGCATCATTTCTTTTCTAAAGTAGTACTGATTAGATTTTAAAATCTTAGAAAGTTTGAAACAATACTGCAAATTCATCTGAATCTCTAAATTAGAGAGCAAGATCATCAAAAATGTCACTTTCCAAAAAATTTATTCACTAAATACAGTGAAAAGTTGCTAAATTTAGCGATAAATCCCTTAAATTGGCAGCACTGACTAATGAAATGTCCTCTTATATTAAACTAGCTGAAGTACCCGTCCTCGACGGGTTAGTGAATGAAAATTTCCAAAAAGCAAAAACTTTCGTCAGCATTGTAGGAGTACACAGAATGGATGGAGTATGTTGCCAAAGTAAAGAAAGCGAAGTTATAATTTTCATTTATTGTTAAAATATTACAGGTTAGAGAGTAACTAAGTAATATCATTTCATTCGCTTTAGTCGTAATTATGTGATGCGCGAACGAATATTTACGCATATTGAAATAATTTTCGCAAAATCTCAAAATTTAATCAACATTTTTGAAAAATTTGAAGCCTAGAATTTAAGTTGAGTGACAACCTATCATGTCACCCAAATTCGTTTCATTCCCTGCAGTCTTTATTTCGTGATGCTGGAACAAATTTTCAGCATTTTAAAACGATTTTCGCAAAATCTCAAAATGTAAGCAAAATATTTTTAAAATTCAACGCCTATAAATTAAGATTAGCAACTACCTATCATATCACTACAATTTCGTATCATTCGCATTAGTCGTTATTACGTGAAGTTTGAAGAAATCATCATTGAACGTATTTTGAGAGAATTTTCACAAAATCTCAAAATCTAATAAAAATGTTTAAAAAATTGGACTCCTATAGTTTATGTTGAGCAACCATCTATCATGTGACCAAATTTCATATCATTCGCTTTAGTCGTTATTACGTAATGCGGGAACAAAGATTCACTCAGTTTTAAACGATTTTCGCAAAATCTCGAAATCTGATCGATTTTTTTTAATTAGATGCTTATAGTTTAAGGTGAGTGACCACCTATCATTTCACCAAATATCATTTTTTCACCTTTGCAGTTATTACGTGATGTGCGAACACAAATTTACGCAGTTTGAAATGATTTTCGCAAAATCTCAAAATCTAGTCAAGATTTTTTTTAAATTCGACGCCTATGTTTTAAGTTGAGTGACCACCTATCATGACACCCAATTTCATATCATTCGCTTCAGTCGTTTTTGCGTGATGCTTGAACACAAATTTACGCAGTTTGAAACGATTTTCGCAAAATCTGAAAATCTAATCAAGATTTTTTAAATATTCGACGCCTATGTTTTAAGTTGAGTGACCACCTATCATGACACCCAATTTCATATCATTCGCTTCTGTCGTTTTTGCGTGATGCTTGAACACAAATTTACGCAGTTTGAAACGATTTTCGCAAAATCTGAAAATCTAATCAAGATTTTTTAAAAATTCGACGTCTATGTTTTAAGTTGAGTGACCACCTATCATGACACCCAATTTCATATCATTCGCTTCAGTCGTTTTTACGTGATGCTTAAACAAAAAAAGCGTCACGGACAGAATGACAGAATGACAGACAGACAAACTTTTTTTTGAGGGTCGCATCGGATTCCCGGGTGCTTGAAACGGATAGAAATCGCAAATTTTTTTATTTCCAAGAAATGTACAGACAAAAGTCTAATTTTATTTATATAGATTAATGGACTTAATGTGAAGAAAAATATTCAAACATACATTTTGGTGAATTTAACTTAAGTATAAAATTATTGACCTAAGCTTTAAGTCATGCCTGCCCCCCCCTCCCCCACTTCCATTGTGGGCTTCTTTTTCATATTTTAAATAGGTAGTTGGTCAACAAAATATTTATTTTACTGTCTTCGTTACTAACTAAACTACTCTGAAACATTAATGTCACTCTCGGTGGGTCGGTGGATCTCCAGAGTGAATAGATTCATATTTTCTAAAAAATTTCCAGTATTAGTAATGCATGTTAACTGAAATGGGTAATAAAGGCCCCAGAGGTTTAGCACACATATTCAATGCGGTTTAGACCTCCAACCAGTGCCGGCTCAAGGTACCAGCGACTCGGGCAGCTGCCCGGGGCGCTATATGTTTAGCGGCGCCATGACAACATAATCTTAGGAAAGATAACGGATTTTTCTTTTTTCTTTTGAAGGGTTATCCAATGTCAGGCTGTCTCACTTGCCCATGGTCAGGTAAGCTCCCTTTGTAGTTTCTTTCCTATTCTTCGTTATCGTCGTCGCTCTTTATTGACTTTGGAATGTTAAAAAGATTTTTTTCTAAGAAAGGATTATCTGAGCTGGTGAGGTGGAAGTCAGTAGAAGTTTTATAAATCACAAAAAATATTCCTCGATATAACCAGGTTTTACTCGTTTAAAGTGAGTAATACTCCCATAAACTTAACATTGTACCAGCCAAGTATCTCCGATTTCCTCATTCAATCTGGGTTCTTCTTAAATAAGGAGTCGTCATAAATGAGTAAGATTTTTTAAAAAGGGCGCCAAAAATTAGCTTGTCCTGGGCGGCAGCTACCTTAGAGCCGGCCTTCAACCTAATTACCACGACCATTAAAGTGTTATGAGTTGGATTTCAGTTCATATCTTAATGTCCTTGCTTCTATAAATGGGTCTATTAATTAATGAATTTTTAGCATCTATACAATGTTTGGGGGCCCCCAAATAATGTTTGCAACCGGGCCACGTCAAACAGAAGGCCGGTCTTGGGTATAACTATGCTTTTTAAAAATCCGTCAATAATATATTTCTAAAGAATAGGCTAACTTTTTAAAGAATGACATTAAACAAATGGAAGTAATTGTTTCAAATATATGTAAAAGTATGGGCTAAAGTGCTTATACACTGGATTAACTTATAGAATACCTTTCATGTATTAGCGTAAATAGTTCTACAAGGACACTCAAAACAATTGTAATTCATTACGGTCTTTGTAAACACTGAACTGAATCTGATTTTTTTTTTTCACTGATAGAGAGCTATGCTTACTCCTGAGTAATATGAGTAACTTTCATACATATATCACAATTTTACAGGGGCTCTCATGAGAAATACATAAAATTGGAATACCTGTAACCATTGACCATGATTTCGATAAACATTTCTCAGGTAAAAAGCTGCTCTATTACCTAGTATCATAAGCTAAAGTTCATGCATATAGCATAAATATTTCTTTTACAGAATCGCCAAATAATTCAAATGCAATACCCTCTATGGGTATTTCTCTAAATACTGAACCGATTCCTAATCTTTTTATCACCAATAAAAACTACACTATTCCTGAAAAGTATACACTGCCTTTCAATGCAGGTATATGGTAGTTATATATATATACATAATTTTTTTATTCAGAGATACTCATAAGACTTATATATACGCTCTGTGGGCATCTGTGTAAACTACAGAACTGATTTTGTAAACTGTTTTACTAATAGAAAGATAGAAGATTCTGATTATTATAGACTGCATCTAATGTATGCAGCGTAAAGAATTCTTTTACAGGGGCACTCGACAATAATTATTATACATTTACCCTCTATGGTTATCTCTCTAACTACACTGAACCAATTCAGAAAACTTCTTTCTCACCGATAAATATATTTGTATAAAAAATTCATAAATTTTAAAAAAAAAATATTTAATAAAAAAATTAAGAAAAAATTATAACTGAAAAAGTGGATTTATAATAAAAATATATAAAAATAAAATATTTAAAGAAAAAAAAGCCACTGATATTTTAGCCTGCCTTTTATGAATATCATCACAAAATAATTCCTTTTGAGAGACAGGCAACTATTGCCATATATATGGGGGGCATTCCCCAGATAATGGGTATCCATCTGGTCAACATAGAGAACCGAATAGAGACAAACTTTTTTTCAATAAGATCAAGCTTCCTATTTCTGAGATATTAAAGGCTAAGTCCTCATGGATATATAGTTTTAGATAGTTCTTCTTTATCAGGGTCAACGACATAGTATATATTTAATACATGAATGCTGATGGGTATTTCATTCAATTTTTTATTTTTTTCATTTCTGAAACCGATTCTAAAACTTTTTTTTCACGGTGATAGAAAGCGAAACTCTAACTAGTCCGGAGGTAATTATGGCTAACCTTTCATGCATATATCACAAATTAAGTCTTTTTACAAGGGATACTCATTCGATTTCACACTCATCGATATCTGGAACTACTGAGAAACCGATTCTAAAACTTTTCTACGATCCTTCTAACGGAGTATAAGAAGTACATGTGATCCCAGATTTAATATATATGGAGGGCCAAATTTCGACGAAAAAACTAATTTTGACTACCGCTAAATTTTAAATTTTAAGAACTTTTATTCGGTGCAATCCTCATTGTACGCTGAATCTGCACGATCATATAAATGCGTCTGCAACCCATTTTTGATCACACATGAGTCGAGACTTCTGGATCAGTTTTTCTGTACGATACTTATTGCATGTAACTACTCACATATTCCCAAAAAACTATTGAGTCGTTTAGAATGAGATGAAATTTGTATTTAGGATTGATGTATTAGCTTGTAGTTGCACATCCCCTTTGGATTGTAATCGTAACTGGATTAGTTTTTCGCTACAGGACCCGTGCCCAAAAGAGTTGAAATACATTACCTGTAGGGGCAGATACTATAATAGCGCATTTTAGAGGTATTGGCTACTTCATACAGACTCAGAAGTGATTATATGCGTTAATGGGCTACAAAATGAATTCTCCATCCACAAAAATAGTGTCTATATTATCCCATTTTTTTTTAATATAAGTTCCTGCTACAGGAACACTCAACAAGATTTAGATTATTGGGGATAATAATTTAATGTTTATATGTTGTTTGCCAATAATTATGGTCAATAGCAATTTTAATGAGACATTTTGATCCATTTCAGCAATACCGTTCAAACCATACAGTTAGGTAATGGTCCGAACCGCGGCACACAGTGCCCTCCCTCAAGAATTAAACCAAAACTCGCCCAACTGGCGACTTTTGGTGTACATGTGTATGTATTTAACTCATCAAATCTCAAAAACTATTATCGTAGAATGTTAGAAATCCTCATAGAATAAGATTGTTGTAACATCTTAGTTGTGCATCTCGAATTTAATGGTTCCAAACTACTGCATAGTTTATTTATTATATTAGCGATCTGTGGTCAGTCAATATTTTGGTCCCTGTCTAAAATCTGGTGCGATTGTCGGCGAGTTTTTCCCAAATATCGCATTAAGCGAACAAGTAACAGTAGCGAACATTATAACATAAGCTAAAATTCATGCATATATCACAAATAATAGTTTGTACAAGGGACACTCATATGATATTACATAAGATTTCTATTTGTATGTCTGTAACTACGATATCAATTGCTGAAATTTTTTTTTCATCGCTACAAATACACTATTCCTCATCTGGAAGTGCGACACTATTCCTGATACTATAGGGCTATCTTCATGTATATTAGCTTCAAATTGTTTCTTTTACTTGGCAACTTAAAATTATTCTAATGCATGCGATCCTACGGGGCATCTCTCGTAACTACAGAAACTATTCAGTAAAACTTTTACATACCTGATAGAAAACTGTATATTCCTGCATAATATAGCCACACCTACTTT
>JAWZYV010018400.1:0-26643 GCA_038373885.1 Cheiracanthium punctorium | reverse complement strand
AATGGCAGGCCTGTCACTTTGTAACAGAGGATTAGAATCACAGGTAACCGTTTTCCAGGGATCACTCTAGAAATGAAAAAGGGCAGGGTGCACATTACAGAAAAAGGGCAGTGTTTGGGAAAAGGGCATATCATATCACACAAAAAGGGCAACTTTTGTAATTATTGTCTAAAAACACATAAGGGTAGCTTTTATAAACATACTTTTATGTCCGAAAATGTGTTTTCTTAATAGCAATTTTTTAAGCAAATGATTAAACAAATTTTGAAACCAAATTTTTTCACTTAATGAAATCTACACTTTTACAAAAATTGTGTATGGCATCCATTATGCTTTATTTCAACAACAAAACAAAAAAGCATAAAAAAATTAAATTTTGTAATTGCAAAATAACGGGAATCCGGTTTTGCCGACAAATTTTTCATAATCACGCCAATTTTCGGACCCGTAATGACCAAAAACATTGTCTTAATGTTAATTGTTCGGATCCTATTTTAAATGAACTATTTAACTTTTTGCAACTCTATAATTTAAACCAATTTAATGCGGTACCTAACTGTCACAAAAAATTTTTAGATTTGATTTTGGCTAATATCAATTTTTGTAATATATTTGTTGAGCACAGTGATAGGCCTTTGGTTTCTGAGGATAATTATCATCCTGCATTGTCTATTGTTATTAATTATGTTAAAACTCGGGCTGTTAAAAAAAGTAGTGGCATTGGTGGTTATGATTTTAATAAAGCTGATTTTTTTACTATGTGGCATTTATTTTCTGAGACTGACTGGAATTTTCTGAATGCTTTTAATAATGTTGATGAAGCTGTGCATTGTTTTTATGTGTATCTTTATGATGTTTTAAACCATACGATTCCTCTGAAATCTTCAAGGAAAAAATTCCCCTTTTGGTATTCCACTGAAACTATTAAATTAATTAAATGTAAAAGTAAAGTTCGTAGGCATTTAATAAAAAGTGGGGATCTGATCATTTCCGATGAATTTAAGTATTTTAGATCTAAATTAAAGATCAGCATTGGTAGGGATTATGCTTCTTACTTGCAGAATACAGAAAATAAACTGATCTCTGACCCTAAAAAGTTCTGGTCTTATTTTAATAAAAACAAATCTTTGCCTAACAATATTTGTTATAAAAATGTCTGCTTTAATGACAATAGTGATATCGCTAATGTTTTTGCCACCTACTTTAGCTCTGTGTACAAATCTAGTTCGGATTATGACAGAAATTCTCCCTTAATTGACAGCTCCTTGTATGATTTCATTAAAATTGATAATATTACTTTTGAGGATGTTCTTTTGGCATTTAAGAAGTTGAAGACTTCTTCAGTTGTTGGTGTTGACAATGTACCTTCCTTTATTGTTAAAGGTTGTGCTGATGGGTTGATTTATCCTCTTCTTATTTTATTTAATCTTTCTTTAAAAACTTATACTTTTCCAGATGCTTGGAAGCATACTAAAATTATTCCTGTCTTTAAAAAGGGTGATATAAATGACTGCAAAAATTATCGACCTATTGCTATTTTAAGTCCTTTTTCTAAGATATTTGAAATTATAATGCACAATAAAGTTTTTCAGCAGGTTAAAAATTTAATTTCCTCATCTCAACACGGCTTTATTCCTAAACGGTCTACGCTTACTAATCTATTTTGTTTAAATAGCAATATTATTTCTTCGTTTGAAAACGGATATCAACTTGATGTCATCTATACCGATTTTTCCAAGGCATTTGACTCTATTGACTTTGGAATTCTTCTTAAGAAATTAATTGGCTTGGGTTTTCACATTAATCTTACTGACTGGATTTTTTCTTACTTGTGTAATAGACAGCTTTGTGTGTATTTTAATGGTGCTGTTTCTGAGAATTTTACCTCTACTTCTGGTGTTCCCCAAGGTTCTAATTTGGGACCTTTACTTTTTATTTTGTTTATTAATGATTTGTGTTCAGTTTTGAAATTTTCTAAGTATCTTTTATTTGCTGATGATCTGAAATTATTTAAAGAGATACGGTCTGTTACTGATGCTTGTCTTTTACAGAGCGATCTTAATAGTTTATATGAATGGTGCGCTGACAACAAATTACTTCTTAATATTATGAAATGTAGTATTCTTAGTTATTCTCGTAAATCTCAAACTTTAATTTATTCATATCATATTAATAATCTTCCCTTATTTCGTTCGGATTCCATAACTGATTTGGGCGTTGTGTTTGACAGGAAACTTGAATTTTCAATCCATATCAATAGCATTATCTCTAAGGCTTACAAAAAACTTGGTTTTCTTAAGTACAAAACTAAAGAATTTTATAACCTTCATGCATTAAAAATCTTATACTTTAGTTTGATACGCTCTAATCTTGAATATTGTAGTCTTATTTGGGATCCGTATTATAAAAATAAAATGAAAATTCTTGAGCGGGTGCAGACTCAGTTTACTCGTTATTTATACTACAAAAGTAATCCTATTTACATTCCGAATATTTCTTCATCTTACTTGAGAAGTATTTTTGGTCTTCCTAGTTTAAGTTCTCGTCGTGATCTATTTTGTTTATTATTTTTTATAAAGTTGTCAATAATATGGTAGACTGCAGTGATATTCTTCAAAGTATTTGTGTAAATGTACCGAACAGGTCTCTTCGTAATAGCCATTTATTTGTGGATCCAATTATAAAATATAATTACATATACTTTTCGTTATATAAATTTTATAAAATTTATAATAAGTTTTCTTTGGATTTGGATATTTTTAACATGTCTTTTAAAGTCTTTAGAGTTAGGTGTTTTGAACTTTTGCAGTCATGACTGGTATTTATTTTATCTCAGTATTTTATCTTTTTTAATTTTGTCTTTTGTAATTTGTCCTTTTATGCATCACTGTAAATGGATTTCAATCTTTAGTGTGCATTTCTTTTATGAAATAAAATAAATAAATAAAAATAAATTTTATTGTATTCAGCGTCACTGCAACTTTTCTCTCTGTATATATGCTAGTCTGCAACTAGTGGAGGGAAAACGGGACACTTGCCCCAGTCATAGTGCTGTTACGCCAAAATTGAAATGGAAAGAAGGGAGCACCAAAACAAAGGTTTGTTCCGGGCGACTTGACCTCTAGTTGCAGCACTATATGCATAACTTTTGGAAATATTCTGTAATAAGCACGCCAGTTTAAATAAGACGTGTCCGAGGGAAAAATAAATTGCAAGTGCACGACATAAAAAAGAGGGGGGGGGGGACGATAGTATTTCCTATCGTGGGCGGTGGCAAAGGATTTTCTAAACAGGCAAGAAGTCTTACAATTATTGTTGTGTAATATTCGTAATTACATAATTATAAAATAACTCCCGACCTTTCAGGGATCGGAAAGAATTTGACCCTCTTGCACACATTTTTAATTTCCCAATCGATGAATTCAAAATAGTCTCAATGGCTCTCCCCACTGCGCATTTTCGCACTGTCCATTGGGCTTTTGCTGAGCGTGTAGTACAGTAAAATTGAACATCCCAGGGGCGCGTGCCCGTGCAGTCGACGAGACTTGCATTCTCGCAATCGTCGACGATTTCATTTTTTTGGAGGGGCTGCAAAATAGACACAAATTTTGTATTGACAGTTCCCACCCCTATCTCCACCTAAAATAGCCCTATACATGGGCGCCGGCAGAATATTTTCCAGGGGGGGGGGGCAAAGACTACTTTAACATATGGTTACCATGTTGGAAAGAGGAATACCCTCTCTCGCAGCTTGTTCACTTGTGGAGATGTTCGGTGTAGCCACAACATCTATATTTCAGTAAACTTTCAGCATCTGACCCTATTTTACTAGCCAAAAAAGTACAAATACAGATACTGCTGCTTTCAAATGCACAGTAGAATTGTATGAGCACTCATTAGGCATTTAAAAAATCGAACAAACAAAATTAATAACAAATAAAATTCAATGCATAACCAAGTACATTAAGTTAGAACTATATAACATATCTCTCAATAAAACCTTTGGAAACCTGTGCAGTTTATAAATAAAATATATAAACCATTTAATACATAATTAGAAAATGAAGATCTAATTGCTATAGCATTCGAGGGATTATGTTTATTTATTGCTTTAATGAATGATTAAAATAATCTAATACTGCATTTGTGAAATAGATAAATATTATCAGAAATAATCAAACTCTACTAATTAACTTACGGTCGAATTATTAGCTAATTATACTGTAGGATAATATTATGCTTACTCATGTCTTAACTTTCATCTGTTAGATCGATCTGTTTCTTATTTGACTCGTTTTCAATTACATAGAGCTGTGGAAGATTTAACGATGGCACTGCTGTCTTCTTCAGGTGTGGCCTTTTCATCTGATCCTTTCCTATAAATTTCAAATAAATATTAACATATACAATGCTGGTCTTTTGATTGCGAAATTAAATATATTTTTAAACATAAAATTTTAAAAATAAATAACTTAAAAATAATAATGGCAACAAGTTTTTTTTTTTTTTTTTCAAAACATGATACATACAAAATGTTTAGGTTAAAAGTCATTTCAACTGAACTAGCGGAATCGAATATGGGGTATTTGAATCCAGGGAATACATACAAAAATTATTAGGAATATCCAAGAGATTGTACTGATGAAAATAACAGAAAGTAGTGCATGTATAACTTCTAATATGTATATAATTTGTAATATATGTACCTAAAAGAACAGGGTTCGTACGCCTCGGGGAAAACCTGGAAAACTCAGGGAATTTTTTTATAACTAATTATTTCAGTGAAAACTCAGGGAAAAGGTACTTATTTGTATTACTAGTAATATTTTATTGCTTATTTTCTTCCCAGTTCTAGTTAAGTTTCACCATGCTGTACTAGGAACATTTTATTCAATATTTTTAGTAATATTTGTTTATGAATATGTAACTAGTTCAAAGTATTAACCCATTTATGCCTAGCGTCCCTTTTTTGGGACGGCATTTTCGCTATCAGTCGAAAACGTTATTTATTTTTCCTAGCCTTTATTCGCGAGTATTGAACCTCAATTCCACAAAATATTTTAATATGGCCAAGTAGGATGTTGACATTTCAATTTTTATACATAATGATTTTAAATGAAATCATCCATTGTTCAAAAAGTTGACATCAGAAATTTATCAGTTACTGCTGGTGTTAGCAAAAATCGAAGAAAGTCGCAAAAATATCCAGGCACGAATGGGTTAAGTACATAAATGTTAATTATTTATTTGGAATACTGATCATTACCTTTGATTTATGCTTGCGATAAACCTGGAAATTTGTAGGAATGTGTCTGGAAAACTCAGGGAATTTAATTTCAATAAATGAGTATGAACCCTGAAGAAGTGAAAAAAAAAAAGTATGTGTGACATTTTTTCACTGTTTTCTTTTTGAAAAATCCCCTTTTTAAGCTCAGCATAAAAAAATGAAGCATTAATTAATATTTTATTCTACATACTTTATATATATATATACACACATACATATAATATATGCTCACTAGAAATATCTAACTCATTTAAACGCTAACTTTATAAAACTTGTATTGTGTGACACAATTCCCGAACAAGTTGTCACAATCTCTGTACAATTATGCATTTTTGTTTAAATAAAGATTTGGAATTAAAAAAAAAAATTCAAAACATGACACAAATGAAAAATTAAACCTCTATCCACCCTATAAGTGTAAAAAATATCACTGGTAAACAACTAGTAAATCTAAAGCTCATTAAAAAAAATATTTTTAATATTTTTCTTTTTCACTTTAGATTTCATGTAACTGTACTTTGCATGCAGTGCCTGTAGTATGGCCAAAACTCTGATTTCAGATTAATATATCAGTATCAAATCAATATAGTGATTCAGCTATATTGTGAAAATACCCAACACTGCTTAAATCTGGTATATGAAAATGTTAGTTGTTAGCTCTTTCATAACCAAAATGATAAGGTTATAAAGGAAACATTAAAATTAAAAAAGTACAGTTTGAAAGAACGGATCAAGACATAATTACTTTAGTGTTCAACTAAAAGTTTTCTTAATTCATTTAATTGAGGAGAGGAGCGAAACATTTATAAACTAAAAATAATATTCATGCATTATATAAAAACTAATACAGATAATCATTATCAATATTAACACTTTATACATGAGAAAAAGCAGATGTGTATGGTTGGATTTGTGTTGACTCAAATTACTAATAATAAACAGCATCTCTGTTAAAAGGAAATACGGAGGATATAGTTACACACAGATTTTTCATTCGTAAGTTTAATAAGGATGTAATGGATATCTGGTATATCCGGCTGATTTTTCAATATCTGAAATACCGTCGGATATCCGAATCATAAGTATCAGATATCCGGCTATATACTACTACTAAAGTTCTATCTATCTATAATATGTATGGGACAGGATAGAAAATTATATTTGAATATTCTTATAATAAAGCAATACATAAAACAGAGGGATATATTTTTTAACTGAAAAAAACAGCAAACTTAACACTAGAAATGAATCATTCAAAACAAACACACAATTTCAACATTTGTTCAGTAGTTTTTGAGCACATTTATAACTAGTAGGCTAATATTTAGAGTTGATTTCATGCTGTAAAGTGCCGCTTAGCGAACATTTTTTGAAATAAAAAGAAAAAAAAAACAAACTTACAAAGTACAAATACAGATACTGCTGCTTTCAAATGCACAGCAGAATTGTATGAGCACTCATTAGCTATTTAAAAAGTAGAATGAACATACAATATATTTACAAACTTGATTTAATGAATTATCATGCACATACTTTAGCATGCAGTGATCATGGTTTATATCTTAGTCCGGCACTTTCCTATAGGAAGGAATACCCTCTCTCGCAGCTTGTTCACTTGTGGAGATGTTCGGTGTAGCCACAACATCTATATTTCAGTAAACTTTAAGCAGCTGACCCTATTTTACTAGCCAAAAAAGTACAAATACAGATACTGCTGCTTTCAAATGCACAGCAGAATTGTATGAGCACTCATTAGGCATTTAAAAAATCGAACAAACAAAATTAATAACAAATAAAATTCAATGCATAACCAAGTACATTAAGTTAGAACTATATAACATATCTCTCAATAAAACCTTTGGAAACCTGTGCAGTTTATAAATATAATATATAATATATTTAATACATAATTAGAAAATGAAGATCTTCTAATTGCTATAGCATTTCAGTGATTATGTTTATTTATTGCTTTAAGGGTCATTCCATGTCAAATCAACGAGGCTCACAACCTGACCTCCTCAGAATTCAATGAAATTTGGTATGATAGTAGTATCTATAGAGAAAAAAATAAATGTGAAATTGTGACATATCTGAATGTATACTTCTAACCAAGAACTTAATCGTAATCGATTCGTTCATTTCATCATGTATTATTTTATGTAACCCATGAGTGGCAACGGTTGGTGAAGCTGGCAGATCTCCATAAAGATGTGACCGAGCTAGGTTGCTGTTGTTTGTTAACTTATTATGTAATTAATTTGTATGTAACTAATAAACCATATGGAATTTCAAAAGTAGTGTTGTTTTAAATCAACAGGAACAAAACATGGTGTCAGAAGTAGTAAAAATCGCGCCGATGCAAAATGATTGCGTAGTGAACTAGTTGTGTTCAAAAACGTGGAACTCTTGTGTTCATACAGTGCAACGAAAAATGGAGATTTTCAAGCCGCCGGGCGAAATGAACTTTACAATTGGTAACGTAGCGGATAATTGGAATAGGTGGTATCAAAAATTTATGAATTTTTTAATTGCTTCTGAAAAGAACGACAAAGGAGATGCAACGAAAATTGCCATTCTCTTAAATTTTCTTGGCGATGAAGGTGTGTCGATCTTCAACACTTTCAAATTTGAAAGAGAAGGTGACAGCACAAAATTTGATTCAGTAATCCAGAAATTTAAAGAGCATTGTGTGCCGCGAAAAAACATCGTATTTGAGCGGTACAAGTTTTTCTCCTGCACACAGGCAGAAGGTCAAGCTGTGGATGCCTACATAACTCAGCTAAAAACTCTAGCATCATCTTGTGAGTTTGGACTGCAAGAGGAATCCCTCATACGTGACAGAATAGTTCTCGGCATACACGATAAATCCTTACAAGAGCGACTGTTACGGGAACCGCAACTTTCACTTCAAAAAGCAGCGGAGTTTGTTCGAGCGTCAGAGATTAGCAAGGAGCAAATCAAAACCATCGCAGATCCACCAGTTAAATCTGACGTAGATGCAGTGAAACTTAAAAGAAACAATCGCCAAAGCAGTGCTACAGCATCACAACCATCTAAAAGTGGTGTGTTTATTAATTGTGCGAGATGCGGAAGGTCTCATAAGAGAAAAGAATGCCCTGCTTACAATAAATTATGTAACTTATGCAAAGGAAAAAATCACTTTGCTGCAATGTGCAGTAATATCAAGAAACCTCTAAAAAGTGGCAAAAGTCGTGAAGTTAATGAGATTCACCATCAAAATTTTCCTGAAATGTCGAGCTTGTATATTGATTCAGTTACAAGAGGTAAGGACCATTCTGATGAGACTGTATGGTATAAAAACATTACTATTAATGATAGACTCATTAACTTTAAATTAGACACTGGTGCAGAAGCTAATATACTTCCTTTATCTGTATTTAATAATTTAAAATTGCCTGATCTTGTAAAATTACGTGAAACTAAAACAGTGTTGATATCATATGGTAATTACAAACTTAAGCCAGAAGGCGAGGTAAGTCTTGTATGCACAACAAATGGATGCAAAAATGTCGAATTGGATTTTATTGTTGTTAATGTTGACTCTAAACCCATTTTAGGATTAAATGCTTGTAAATTATTACGTTTAATCAAAAGAATTGATAATATTGAAATTTCAGGTAAGAGTGAGATTTTAACTAAATATAGTGATGTTTTCGAAGGTTTTGGCAAGTTCCCTGGTGACCCTTATCATATAGAATTGAAAGAAAATGTTACCCCTGTTATTGACCCTCCTAGACGAGTACCATTAGCTGTAATTCATGATCTAAGAAATGCATTAGCAGATTTAAAATCCAGAGGCATAATATCGGAAGTAAACAAACCTACTGATTGGGTTAATAGCTTAATTGTTGTAGAAAAGCCTAACGGAAAATTACGTATCTGCTTAGATCCTAGAAACTTGAACAAGGCTATTAAAAGGGAGCATCATGTAATCCCATCAAGTGATGAAATTATTAGTCGGTTAAAAGGAAATGAGTATTTTACTGTTTTGGACTTAAAAGAGGGTTTTTGGCAGATTCCTTTGGATGAAGCCAGTTCAGAATTGTGTACTTTTAACTCACCATTTGGGAGATTTAAATTTAATGTGATGCCTTTTGGAGTTTCATCTGCTCCTGAGGTATTTCAAAAGCGAAGTCAAAAATTATTTAGTGATATTCAGGGAGTAGAAATTTACTTTGATGATTTCATTGTGTCGGGAAAAACTAAAGCTGAGCATGATAGGAGGTTGATTGAGGTTTTAGAAAGAGCTAAAGCTAATAATGTTAAGTTTAACCCTGATAAGCTTCAGTTTCGGGTACAGGAAGTAAAATACATGGGCTTACTAATTTCTGCAGAGGGTGTTAAAGCAGATAAATCTCATGTTAGGGCAATAATTGAACTTGAACAGCCTCAGAATAAAAAAGACATAAGGAGACTCTTGGGCATGGTTAATTTTTTGTCAAAGTTTATTCCAAATGTTTCTCAAGTTACAGCCCCCTTGAGAGAATTACTGAAAAATAATGTTGAATTTTACTGGTCATGGGAACAAAAACAAGCATTTAATAAAATTAAGCAATTGATCAGTTCAGCCCCTGTACTAAAAGTCTTTGATAGCTCAAAAATGATAACTATACAATGTGATAGTTCTAAGGATGGACTAGGTGTCTGCCTGTTGCAAGAAGGTCACCCTGTATCTTTTGCATCCAGGAGCCTCACAGAAAGTGAAAAGAACTATGCACAAATTGAAAAAGAACTGTTGGCTATAGTATTTGCCTTTGAAAAGTACCATAATTTTGTGTATGGCCATGAAGTACTTGTTCAAAGTGATCACAAACCTTTAACTTCAATTGTTAAAAAACCGATTAGTAAAATTTCTACTCGCCTTCAGAAAATGCTTTTAAAACTATTGAAGTATAACTTTTCGATCAATTATTTGCCAGGCAAAGATATGTATATAGCTGATACATTGTCTCGAGCGTATATTAAAGATCCAGTATCAGATGACCCAGAAATGGTACAAACAGTACATTCAGTAACAAAGTATCTTCCAATGAGTGTTAACAGAGTAGAACAGTTTAGAAAGGCACTTGAGAAGGATGAGGAACTCAAGGAAATAGTAAAATATTGTAAGGAGGGGTGGCCTGACAAAAAGAAAATTCCTGATAACATAAGGAAATATTACAAACTACAAAATGATATGTTTCTTATTGAGGGATTGTTATTTTTGAATGATAAAGTTATTGTTCCAAAGGCACTAAGGCCTGAAATGTTGTCCTTGATTCATGAATCTCATTTAGGCATTGAACGATGCAAAAATAGGGCTCGTGAGATTATGTTTTGGCCTGGTCTTTCACGAGACATTGAAAATACTATACAGAATTGTGAGATATGTATGAAATTTCGAAAATCACTCCCCAATGAACCATTGCTTCCCCACAGTATTCCTGATAGACCATTTCAGAAAATAGGAGCTGATTTAATGTATTATAAAGGTGTAAATTACCTAATTATTGTTGATTATTATTCGAAATGGATAGAGGTGGGAAAAGTTCAAAGTAAAGCAATGGGTGATATCATTGTAGTACTGGAGGATGTTATTGCTAGGTTTGGAGTACCAGAAACAATTGTATGTGATAATAATCCATTTAATAGCTGGGAGTTTAAGAAGTTCGCTAAACATTGGGACATAGAACTATCTTTCATTAGCCCATATCATTCTCAAAGTAATGGAATGGCAGAAAAAGCAGTGGGTATTTTTAAGAACTTATTCAAAAAAGCAGCCGAGGATAATAAGAAACCTATAACAGCTCTGCTGGAGTACAGAAATAGCCCCATTACAGGCATTGGGTTATCACCTGCTCAATTGTTATTTAATCGCAGATTGAGAACTAGATTGCCCATTTGTAAAAAATTGCTAGATGCTAAAATTGAGAGAAACATTGTCCCCAAACTTAAACAGAGGCAAAATAAACAGAAGTATTATTTTGATAGGAATACAAAAAAGCTTAAACCATTAAAACCTGGTGATAGAGTGTTAGTCCAAAATATCAAAAACAAGACATGGGAACCTGCCATCATCTTATCGAAAGCTAACACCCCAAGATCATATAAAATTAAAACAGAACTAGGCAATGTTTATTACAGAAATAGAAAATACTTGATTCTTTCAAAAGTAAACAAACCTGTGAAAAACATTGTAAATTTTGAATATGATGATAACTTTAATGTTAATGGTTCAAGTGACTGTCCATCTGATAATGAACCTAACAAAGATAATGGTCAGTCTTTAGCTGGTACTGATTCAGGTAATGAACAGTCTTATAAAACTAGATTTGGTCGCATAAGTAAGCGTCCTGCTTATTTAACAGAATATACTGAATAAAAGGGAGGATGTGACATATCTGAATGTATACTTCTAACCAAGAACTTAATCGTAATCGATTCGTTCATTTCATCATGTATTATTTTATGTAACCCATGAGTGGCAACGGTTGGTGAAGCTGGCAGATCTCCATAAAGATGTGACCGAGCTAGGTTGCTGTTGTTTGTTAACTTATTATGTAATTAATTTGTATGTAACTAATAAACCATATGGAATTTCAAAAGTAGTGTTGTTTTAAATCAACAGGAACAAAACAGAAATTTCTAGTCCATATCACTATTAGTTTTTGAAATATTTCATTTTTAAGTTTGTGAAATTCATGAAATTTTAGAAATTTGTGCACTATACAATTGGATCCAATTTCTCTCCTAATTATCATAGAAACTCCATTTAAGTGTCTACAGAAAGTAAACAGGTTGCCCTTTCTTATCATATGTAACATGATTAAGTTTTTAAAATTTTTAATTTAAAGTTCATCATTTTAAAATTTTAAATTTCAAAAAGTATATTTTTAAATTTTTTAAAAAAAATTATATGTCATTCTTCTATTTATTGTTAACAATATCTGAAAGTTTCATTCTGGGATTACCATGGGTTTTCGAGTAATAAATTAAAAGAAAATTGCTATCATCTCGATTTAATAACACCAAAAGAAAATTTTTGTATTTTAAAATAAAATTACACTTTTAACTTAATATAAGAATTTTGAGAGAGAACAAAAAATCCTAATAATGTTTTTCAACACTCTCATTGGGGGTACACACAAGGCAATGTCTCTCCCTCCCCCCTCCCCCCCCCAAAAAAAAAAATTTAAAAAATAGAATTTTACTAAAACAATTATTTGTTTTTAAAATTTCAAGAGCAGTTGAGTCCAAATTTGTTTTTGCTGGGGGTTTTATTGGGGGTGCTTTCAAAGTAAGAAAGGAGGTGTGCCTCCCCTTGTAAATAAGAATTTTCAGAATTTGTCTAACAAAATTCCATTTCTCTTTTTTATTAGTAATTTTAAAAAATCATTGTTTCATAAAATGCTTCCACTATTACAATGAGTTACAACTATTCCTTTAATTGTCAATTTTTAAATAATATTTTCAGGTTAAAAAAATAGAAATAATAATTACAGTAAGATGTTATTTTTATGTTGCATGCATATTCTTAAAAGTATTAAGTAAATATTTCAAGTGTTACCTTTAATTGATGTGTATTTTTAATTTCATCATGATCTTATTGCAAACCGTATCCTTTTGAGATCAATCCTCTCTGTTGAAATTCTTCATAGAAAATTTTTAAAAGAGCCTTGACCTTTTTATAAATGTGTAGGGTTTCAAATTATGAGATCTCGCGGTCATTCCATGTCAAATAAACAAACCCACAACTTGACTAAAAATAAATTTGGACTCGACTGTTCTTGAATTTTTAAAATGTTAAAAAATTTTAACATTTATAAAAAGGTCAAGGCTTCTTTAAAACTTGGCTATGAAGAATTTCAACAGAGTTTGAGAGGATTGATCTTAAAAAGATACGGATTGCAATAAGATCATGATGAAATTAAAAAATGAACTTATATTTACTCATTTCATAACGGCAATTTGTATTGCTTCCAAAGATGTATAGAAAAGGATTTTTTTTTTACAACTTCTGGTTAGCACTATCCATTTCTTGCTTTGAGAGGTTATAAACTTTTCCTGTTGGAAAACAATATAAAAAGAACAAGAGAGGTGGAAAAAAGTTTTATGAAAAAAATGTCATTATGATTTATTTATTTATTTAGTTTAATATCAAGCAATCTTTTAATTTAAAGGTAACCTTTGCTAATTTTTGGTGTTTTGCTCATGTGTTCCGGATGTTTATCCACATACAGATGAAATTAAAGTAAACTTTCTCCATCCACATAATCTATCTCCATCATTTTACTACCCATAAATTATATGATAAAAAAAATGCTATTTGCATCCAATAAATTTGAGAAAAAACTCACACAATGGTTTACTTTCTTTTTTATTTTACGTTGTGCATAATCTGCAAGTTGTAAGTTTTTCTTACTACATTCAAATTTAAAACTAATTTTTTTTTTTAAATACACATTAATTAAAGGTAACACTTGAAATATTTACTTAATAGTTAAGAATATGCATGCAACATAAAAATAACATCTTAACTGTAACTATTATTTCATTTTTTTTAACCTGAAAATGGTATTTAAAAATTGACAATTAAAGGAATAGTTGTAGCTCATTGGCATAGTGGAAGCATTTTATGAAACATAATGATTTTTAAAAATTACTAATAGAAAAGAGAAATGGAATTTTGTTAGACAAATTCTGAAAATTCTTATTTACAAGGGGAGGCACACCTCCTTTCTTACTTTGAAAGCACCCCCAATAAAACCCCCAGCAAACACAAATTTGGACTCAACTGCTCTTGAAATTTTAAAAACAAATAATTGTTTTAGTAAAATTCTATTTTCTAAAATTCTTTTTTTTTTTGGGGGGGGGGGGGAGGGGGAGACATTGCCTTGTGTGTACCCCCAATGAGAGTGTTGAAAAACATTATTAGGATTTTTTGTTCTCTCTCAAAATTCTTATATTAAGTTAAAAGTGTAATTTTATTTTAAAATACAAAAATTTTCTTTTGGTGTTATTAAATCGAGATGATAGCAATTTTCTTTTAATTTATTACTCGAAAACCCATGGTAATCCCAGAATGAAACTTTCAGATATTGTTAACAATAAATAGAAGAATGACATATAATTTTTTAAAAAAATTTAAAAATATACTTTTTGAAATTTAAAATTTTAAAAATTAAAAATGATGAACTTTAAATTAAAAATTTTAAAAATTTAATCATGTTACATATGATAAGAAAGGGCAACCTGTTTACTTTCTGTAGACACTTAAATGGAGTTTCTATGATAATTAGGAGAGAAATTGGAGCCAATTGTATAGTGCAAGAATTTCTAAAATTTCATGAATTTCACAAACTTTAAAATTAAATATTTCAAAAACTAATAGTGATATGGACTAGAAATTTCACATTTATTTTTTTCTCTGTAGATACTACTATCATACCAAATTTCATAGAATTCTGAGGGGGTCAGGTTGAAAATCCCAATTTTTTCGTTGATTTGACATGGAATGACCCTTAATGAATGATTAAAATAATCTAATACTGCATTTGTGAAATAGATAAATATTATCAGAAATAATCAAACTCTACTAATTAACTTACGGTCGAATTATTAGCTAATTATACTGTAGGATAATATTATGCTTACTCATGTCTTATCTTTCATCTGTTAGATCGATCTGTTTCTTATTTGACTCGTTTTCAATTACATAGAGCTGTGGAAGATTTAACGATGGCACTGCTGTCTTCTTCAGGTGTGGCCTTTTCATCTGATCTTTTCCTATAAATTTCAAATAAATATTAACATATACAATGCTGGTCTTTTGATTGCGAAATTAAATATATTTTTAAACATAAAATTTTAAAAATAAATAACTTAAAAATAATAATGGCAACAAGTTTTTTTTTTTTTTTTTTCAAAACATGATACATACAAAATGTTTAGGTTAAAAGTCATTTCAACTGAACTAGCGGAATCGAATATGGGGTATTTGAATCCAGGGAATACATACAAAAATTATTAGGAATATCCAAGAGATTGTACTGATGAAAATAACAGAAAGTAGTGCATGTATAACTTCTAATATGTATATAATTTGTAATATATGTACCTAAAAGAACAGGGTTCGTACGCCTCGGGGAAAACCTGGAAAACTCAGGGAATTTTTTTATAACTAATTATTTCAGTGAAAACTCAGGGAAAAGGTACTTATTTGTATTACTAGTAATATTTTATTGCTTATTTTCTTCCCAGTTCTAGTTAAGTTTCACCATGCTGTACTAGGAACATTTTATTCAATATTTTTAGTAATATTTGTTTATGAATATGTAACTAGTTCAAAGTATTAACCCATTTATGCCTAGCGTCCCTTTTTTGGGACGGCATTTTCGCTATCAGTCGAAAACGTTATTTATTTTTCCTAGCCTTTATTCGCGAGTATTGAACCTCAATTCCACAAAATATTTTAATATGGCCAAGTAGGATGTTGACATTTCAATTTTTATACATAATGATTTTAAATGAAATCATCCATTGTTCAAAAAGTTGACATCAGAAATTTATCAGTTACTGCTGGTGTTAGCAAAAATCGAAGAAAGTCGCAAAAATATCCAGGCACGAATGGGTTAAGTACATAAATGTTAATTATTTATTTGGAATACTGATCATTACCTTTGATTTATGCTTGCGATAAACCTGGAAATTTGTAGGAATGTGTCTGGAAAACTCAGGGAATTTAATTTCAATAAATGAGTATGAACCCTGAAGAAGTGAAAAAAAAAAGTATGTGTGACATTTTTTCACTGTTTTCTTTTTGAAAAATCCCCTTTTTAATCTCAGCATAAAAAAATGAAGCATTAATTAATATTTTATTCTACATACTTTATATATATATATATATATATATATATATATATATACACACATACATATAATATATGCTCACTAGAAATATCTAACTCATCTAAACGCTAACTTTATAAAACTTGTATTGTGTGACACAATTCCCGAACAAGTTGTCACAATCTCTGTACAATTATGCATTTTTGTTTAAATAAAGATTTGGAATTAAAAAAAAATTCAAAACATGACACAAATGAAAAATTAAACCTCTATCCACCCTATAAGTGTAAAAAATATCACTGGTAAACAACTAGTAAATCTAAAGCTCATTAAAAAAAAATATTTTTAATATTTTTCTTTTTCACTTTAGATTTCATGTAACTGTACTTTGCATGCAGTGCCTGTAGTATGGCCAAAACTCTGATTTCAGATTAATATATCAGTATCAAATCAATATAGTGATTCAGCTATATTGTGAAAATACCCAACACTGCTTAAATCTGGTATATGAAAATGTTAGTTGTTAGCTCTTTCATAACCAAAATGATAAGGTTATAAAGGAAACATTAAAATTAAAAAAGTACAGTTTGAAAGAACGGATCAAGACATAATTACTTTAGTGTTCAACTAAAAGTTTTCTTAATTCATTTAATTGAGGAGAGGAGCGAAACATTTATAAACTAAAAATAATATTCATGCATTATATAAAAACTAATACAGATAATCATTATCAATATTAACACTTTATACATGAGAAAAAGCAGATGTGTATGGTTGGATTTGTTTTGACTCAAATTACTAATAATACACAGCATCTCTGTTAAAAGGAAATACAGAGGATATAGTTACACACAGATTTTTCATTCGTGAGTTTAATAAGCATGTAATGGATATCTGGTATATCCGGCTGATTTTTCAATATCTGAAATACCGTCGGATATCCGAATCATAAGTATCAGATATCCGGCTATATACTACTACTAAAGTTCTATCTCTCTATAATATGTATGGGACAGGATAGAAAATTATATTTGAATATTCTTATAATAAAGCAATACATAAAACAGAGGGATATATTTTTTAACTGAAAAAAACAGCAAACTTAACACTAGAAATGAATCATTCAAAACAAACACACAATTTCAACATTTGTTCAGTAGTTTTTGAGCACATTTATAACTAGTAGGCTAATATTTAGAGTTGATTTCATGCTGTAAAGTGCCGCTTAGCGAACATTTTATGAACTAAAAAGAAAAAAAACAAACTTACAAAGTACAAATACAGATGCTTTCAAATGCACAGCAGAATTGTATGAGCACTCATTAGCTATTTAAAAAATAGAATGAACATACAATATATTTACAAACTTGATTTAATGAATTATCATGCACATACTTTAGCATGCAGTGATCATGGTTTATATCTTAGTCCGGCACTTTCCTATAGGAAGGAATACCCTCTCTCGCAGCTTGTTCACTTGTGGAGATGTTCGGTGTAGCCACAACATCTATATTTCAGTAAACTTTCAGCATCTGACCCTATTTTACTAGCCAAAAAAGTACAAATACAGATACTGCTGCTTTCAAATGCACAGTAGAATTGTATGAGCACTCATTAGGCATTTAAAAAATCGAACAAACAAAATTAATAACAAATAAAATTCAATGCATAACCAAGTACATTAAGTTAGAACTATATAACATATCTCTCAATAAAACCTTTGGAAACCTGTGCAGTTTATAAATAAAATATATAAACCATTTAATACATAATTAGAAAATGAAGATCTAATTGCTATAGCATTCGAGGGATTATGTTTATTTATTGCTTTAATGAATGATTAAAATAATCTAATACTGCATTTGTGAAATAGATAAATATTATCAGAAATAATCAAACTCTACTAATTAACTTACGGTCGAATTATTAGCTAATTATACTCTATCATAATATTATGCTTACTCATGTCTTAACTTTCATCTGTTAGATCGATCTGTTTCTTATTTGACTCGTTTTCAATTACATAGAGCTGTGGAAGATTTAACGATGGCACTGCTGTCTTCTTCAGGTGTGGCCTTTTCATCTGATCCTTTCCTATAAATTTCAAATAAATATTAACATATACAATGCTGGTCTTTTGATTGCGAAATTAAATATATTTTTAAACATAAAATTTTAAAAATAAATAACTTAAAAATAATAATGGCAACAAGTTTTTTTTTTTTTTTTTTTTTTTTTTCAAAACATGATACATACAAAATGTTTAGGTTAAAAGTCATTTCAACTGAACTAGCGGAATCGAATTTGGGGTATTTGAATCCAGGGAATACATACAAAAATTATTAGGAATATCCAAGAGATTGTACTGATGAAAATAACAAAGTAGTGCATGTATAACTTCTAATATGTATATAATTTGTAATATATGTACCTAAAAGAACAGGGTTCGTACGCCTCGGGGAAAACCTGGAAAACTCAGGGAATTTTTTTATAACTAATTATTTCAGTGAAAACTCAGGGAAAAGGTACTTATTTGTATTACTAGTAATATTTTATTGCTTATTTTCTTCCCAGTTCTAGTTAAGTTTCACCATGCTGTACTAGGAACATTTTATTCAATATTTTTAGTAATATTTGTTTATGAATATGTAACTAGTTCAAAGTATTAACCCATTTATGCCTAGCGTCCCTTTTTTGGGACGGCATTTTCGCTATCAGTCGAAAACGTTATTTATTTTTCCTAGCCTTTATTCGCGAGTATTGAACCTCAATTCCACAAAATATTTTAATATGGCCAAGTAGGATGTTGACATTTCAATTTTTATACATAATGATTTTAAATGAAATCATCCATTGTTCAAAAAGTTGACATCAGAAATTTATCAGTTACTGCTGGTGTTAGCAAAAATCGAAGAAAGTCGCAAAAATATCCAGGCACGAATGGGTTAAGTACATAAATGTTAATTATTTATTTGGAATACTGATCATTACCTTTGATTTATGCTTGCGATAAACCTGGAAATTTGTAGGAATGTGTCTGGAAAACTCAGGGAATTTAATTTCAATAAATGAGTATGAACCCTGAAGAAGTGAAAAAAAAAAAGTATGTGTGACATTTTTTCACTGTTTTCTTTTTGAAAAATTCCCTTTTTAAGCTCAGCATAAAAAAATGAAGCACAAATGAAGCAAATGAAGCGCAAATGAAGCAAAAAACTATTTTGTATTTCAAGACTAAACTAATTGGTCCAGCATTACAGTTTTTTATTGAAAATGAGGTTGTAAATAAAGCGAGAGATTTTGATGTAATTAAATTAGAATTTGAAAAATACTTTTGTAATAATGAAATTCTAGCTCCAGTAACCGAGCTTAATAATTTGAAATTTGAAGATTTTAACTCTGTAACTGCTTTTGTTCATCGATTAAATGTTTTGGTTTCTAAGGTATATAAAATTAAAGATTCTCAAGCTCTTGATGATATTAAATATGTTAAATTGATGTTGGCTTTGCCATCTAACATTAGAGTTAAAATTTTGGAGGATAACATAACTGACTATTCTAAAGCTGTTGTGCGTGCCCAGCAATTACAAAATATTGCACAATCTGAATCACTTGTTTTGGCTAATCAACAAAAAGCCCCAGTGTTTGCTATTTCTGAAAAAATTGAAGAATTAGCTTCAAAAATTAATGATTTGACTTTTAAAAATTCTACTTCTGGTTCTGCTGACACCAATCGTAATGCTTCTGCTTCTGCTTCTGAGCAACGGAATTTTTTCAGACAACGTAGACCTCATAATACACAGTTTAAAAACAGAAATACAGTTTTTCAAAATTATGACAGAAATAGAGGTCAAAGTAGTATTATCTGCCAATTGTGCTCCGGCAGACATCATTCTGCACGCCAGTGTAGAAAATTTAAAGTTTTGCACAATACTCCACAAAATAATAATTTTGGTCGTCGACCCAACTTCCGAAATTCAGGAAGAAATTTTTCTAATGACTGTAATTTAAACTAATTTCGAGGTGTGATTTGACTGGTGGGAACACATCTCGTTCTTTCATACATACACCAGACAATTTCCCAATTTTGTCTAAAAATTTACCAAAAGTGTCTAATGAGCGTAGAGTTCGTTCTTGTTCGACTCAGACTATTGTACCTGTTACCATTGCTGAATCTAAATATGTACAGACTGATAATATTTTTGAAGATGAAAAACGAAATGAATATTTTATTGCAAATGTGAACAATGATTGTAATTTATTACCAATAATTGAAGTGATGGTGAATAAACAAAAACTTAAATTCTTGATTGATACTGGTAGTTCTATTTCTTTGCTTACAAGGGATGTTTTTAATGAAATTAAATCTAAAATCAATTACAAACACCTGGCTTCTTCAGTCACTATATCTACAATTAATTCAAAAATAAAATTCTCTGCTTGTATTAAATTAACCTTTAAAATTAAATCAATGTTTTTTCACCACTGCTTCTATATTGTTGACATTCCAGTTAATGAACATTTTGATGGTATTTTGGGTTTTCCTTTTTTAAGAGAAAACAATATTTCAATTGATATGAAAAATTCTTGTCTTATGGTTAATGATTTAAAGGTATATTTTCTAAATAATAAAGACTCTAGCAATATGCATGTGTGTGCAACTGATAATAATGAAAAAGGTCCTAATTCAATTAAAGTAAATGACAATTCTGTTTATCTATGTCAAAAGGTCATTTTAGAACCGGATGAGCATATTTATGCTCAGGTTTGTTGTGATAATAAGTCTAGCACTGAATATTTTCTTTTTTCACCAAATGATGCTGAAAATTACATTTCTTATGAGGCTTGTTATTTAAATGAACACTTTAATCAAAACAAAAATGGTAACAAGTGCTCTCAAAAATTTTCTATATTTATTCATAATGTATCTGAACAGAAAATTCATTTAAATAAGAATACCAAGATTGGTAATATTTATGATATTGATGAAGTTAAAGAAAGAGACCTAACCGATGATTCTGAGAATTTTCAAATGTGTAATTTAATACAGCCTTCATCGGAAGTGCTTAATAAAAGAAAACAGCAATTAACTTCATCTGATTTTGACTTAGCACATTTAGAATGTAATGAACAAAGTGAATTAAGTAGTTTATTACTAAGCAATTTTGCTGCTTTTTCAAAAGATATGTCTACTTTAGGACACACTGACAGAGTTATTCCTGTGTTGAACTTTACTAATGATTTTCCAATAAAAACATTGCCATTTCCAATTCCTCAGGCTCTTCAAAGTGAAGCTAAAGAGCAAATAGACCAATTACTGAATGCAGGTATAATTGAACGTAACTGTTCTGAATGGGCATGTCCTGTAATTTTAGTAAAGAAAAAGCCTGACTCTTCTGGCAAACAGAAGTATAGGTTAGCCCTTGATTTGCGTATGTTGAATTCTGTCATACAAGGTTCATCATATCCTTTACCTAAAATTCAGACAATTATTGCTAATCTATCAACATATAAATTTTTCACCAGTTTAGATTTACAACAGGCTTATCATCAAATAGATTTACCAAAAGATTTACAAGATAAATTAACTTTCACTTCTCAGTTTGGCTCATTTAAATATAAAAGAATGGTTTTCGGTTTGAAATCCGCTGCCTCAACTTTTCAGGCTCTTATGGATCTTTTACTAGACGAGGTTAACTCAGATGGAATTTTCGCATATCAGGATGATCTTATTATAGGATCACATTCTTTTGAAGACACTGTACATAAACTTGAAAAAGTTTTAAAAGTTTTATGTAAATATAATTTGACACTTGCTCCTACTAAATGTTCTTTTCATAAAACATCAACAAACTATTTGGGTTTTCATATTGAAAATCATTTTATCAAGCCTATTCAATGTAACATTGCAAAAGTTGTTTCTTTTCCAACTCCTACAACAAAAAAACAATTAAAACGCTTTATTGGTTTGGCAACTTTTTACAAACACTTAATTCCTGCATTTTCTGAGTTATCTCAACCTTTGATTCAATTAACTACTCCTAAAGCTAAATTTGTTTGGACTTCTACACATGAACAAAATTTTCAAAAGATGCAACAAATATTTTTCTCTGAACCTATGGTAAGACTTCCTGACTGGAATAAGACTTTTTATTTAAATACTGATGCTTCCAACATTTCTATAAGTGCTTGTCTTTTACAAATGTATGATAATAAACTACTTCCAGTTGCTTATTTTTCCAAATCGTTAAATAAAGCTGAGCAAAAGTATCCTGCTCTTAAGTTGGAACTAATGGCTATATATAAATCTGTTAATGCCTTTAAATATTATTTGTATAATAGACATTTCATAATTCTTTCTGATAGTGCTCCTTTGAAAAAATATAAAAAGACTACCAACCCAGCTGACATAATCACAAGGTGGTTACTTGAGTTGTCAGAATATTCATTTAGTTTTCAGCACATTGCTGGATCTAAAAATGTACTTGCTGACTATTTATCTAGGGAGAACTTTGAAAATAATACTGAAACTCTTGACAGTAATCCTCAGTTAATTTATGATAAAGGTGTTATACCAATTGTTGATAATGTTCCTAAAAATAATGAATATGTGAACTTTTTAGTTACAAAAAATTCAAATTGTACTGATCCACTGTTGGAAATTTCAAATGAAACTTTTTTCAGAGAGCAAAATGCTGATCCTGAGTTGTCTGTCATTTATAATGAAATTTTAAGTAAGGGTTCCTCTGCAACTCATCCTGCCTTTTTTATTCATCCAGAAACTATGTTATTGATGTGTGAAAAGTATAATGTTCATAATCAAACTTATCATCATGTAATTGTTGTTCCACATTCGTTAAAAGCAAAAGCTTTAACAATTTCTCATCTGTCACATTATGGTTTAAAAAAGACTTACGAATTTCTAACAAGGAAGTATTTTTGGAAAGGTATTTATACTGATACTGTCAATTTTGTTGCCTCTTGTACTGTATGTTTACAGGTGAAACATCATCCTACTCGACCTGCTCCTTTACAACAAACATACACACCAACTTATCCAGGACATACTATTGCTATTGACCTTGTTGGTCCCTTCAGTAATGGTCGTACTGTTCTAACAATCACTGATCATTTCTCTCGCCATATGGAGCTTGTGCCTCTTACTTCTACGTCTGCTAATGTAATAGTCGAGGCTCTTTTTAAATATTTTACAACTTTTGGCCGTCCTGCAGTGATTTTGTCAGATTTAGGGCCACAGTTTGTTGCCTCAATATATAATCATTTTCATGACAAACTTGGTATAAAAATTAATCATTCTTCGGCTGGTCATCCACAATGTAATTTGATTGCTGAACGCATAAATACTTCTATTAAATACTCTGTAAATTCTTTATTACTTGATGGCCACAACTTCGAACATGCAATTTTAATTCACAAATCTTTGTATAATGGTTCAACACATTCAACTACTGGTTTTACACCCAATTTATTACATTTTGGCAGAGAATTATCACTTATTTTTGACACATTTAACTTTGAGACAACTCCGCCAAATCTTAATGACATACACACTTATAAATTAATGCAAGAATTAGACTCTATTTATAAGAAAGCTTATCAAAACATTATTTCTTCACAAACGATTCGCTTTCAGAGACACTCACAACATGCTAGGCTCAGAGATTTAAATGTAAATGACATTGTTTATAAAAAGTCTTTGGATAAATTTAAACCTAAATTCACAGGTCCTTATGTGATCACTAAAAAACACTCCCCTGTTTCTTTCTCTATTAGACGTTTGCAAGCTCCCCATCTCGAACCTCAGAGAGTACATATTGATAGATTAATTTTAGCTCCTCCACGTTCTGAATATCTTTCTTTACATAGTAATAATCACTACCATAATGGTGTTACAGATAATTTTAATCTACCTACAACTTCACATAATCAGTATAATTTAAGACCTAGAAAGTAGATGCATGTTTTCGTTTTAGTAATGGCGTGTTTGTGAAGGTGCCCACAGACACTTCCTTGCTTTGTACACTGTTGTATAATATCTTGTTTGTATCTGGCTGGTCCAGTATTTTTAAAGATGTACACTTCAGTATACTGTATGATATGTATCTCTTTTTCATGAAACTTAGTTAATCAAGTTGTTGTTAATATTAAAAAAAGAGGAACAATAGTTTTCTTAGGTGAGCTTACAGTTGTCGGTAATCATTTCTTTTCTACACAATTTAATGGGTTTTTCTAACCTGCACCTTCTTTACACACACAAACATACATTTTTCTTTTGTGTTTACTTTTTTTTTGCAAATATTGTTTATGTTCATGTTTCGTCTGTTTGAAAATTTCCTGGTTTTGGTCACAAAAATCTTAATTTGTTTTGAAGCTCATGTTTAAAAAAAAAAATATTTATATATGTTTTGATATTTTTATTCATTGAAAGTTTTATTATGTTTTACATGAAGTAAATTGTGTTTGATATTAAAAAAAATATTAATAAATAAATAAACAAACTTTAAGAAAAAAAAGAGAGTTTGTTTTGAAAGTTGATAGCAATACCTGTACTGCAACTAAATTGCATTGGACACATTTCAGGTATTTGATTGCAATCATTTTGACTTGATTTATTTAAATTATGTCATGACTTTTATTAGAATCTTCTTTGACATTCATTTAATTAGAAGCTTCATCTTTGAACTTTATTTTAAAATTTAAACCTGATTAAGTGCACTAAGTATATTTGAGATTTGTTAATAATATTGAGAAACTTTCATTTCTTATTTTGCATGGACGTTGATAATGCAAAGGACTTCGAAAGTAAATTTTTTGCCAGTTCAAAGCTATCTGCAATGTTATCTGCAAGGTTATCTGCAATGTTTTCTGCAAAGTTGTTTTTATAAAGAGATCTCACATTTATGACGTCATATGTACATATATTAGTTTGAATATTCAAGGTTATTTTTCTTTAGTTTTTGCACATGTGTAATTTTGATATGTAATGGATAATTGAATCGTTTTATATTGTTTTATTTGTAGCAGAATATTGTTGATGTTTTTGCAAATGGTATTTTGTGATGTATTTTATAATATGTTATGTTATTTGGTATTGTATTTTTGTGATGAGCCCTCATAAGCGCTGCATGTTAGGCTTTCTGTTTAATTCAAGGGTTAAAGTTCTTTGTTAAAAAAAAATTTTCTGGCGTCAAAATTTTTGTTGGGTTGTGGAGAGATATATGTGACGAAGTTCACATATTTTTCGCGTCTTAAAATAATGTTCCTATGTTTCGTCTTTCTAAATCAAAATTACGTATTCCGTATTAATCTCTCTCCACTTTGTTTTTTCGGCTCGATAAAATATTCTTTCCTTTTCGCGACGCTATGTCTGGGATTTTTCGGGGTTTCCCTTCTAAATTAATTTCGCTTTAGCATATGCTGTGTTAGTTCATAGTGCCTCCCGGTCTCCGTCGGTGTTTTCTCACAGGGTTGTAGCCTTTCGTATTGGCATCCGCCAAATTCTGGCACTTCTGTATTGGCATTAATCATTTAATCCGTTTGTTTCAAATTTTTATATTGTTTACGCCTACCGGACGGTGGTTGTCACGTGGGGCAGTGGCTTATGAGTGCTCATATTTTACTCGCCAACCTGTAGAGAGCTGGCAGTTTTTGTAGAAAGATTTGAAAAGACTTCTCGATTGCTCTCCGTCAGAGGAGGTTGTGTTCGTTTTTTTTTTATGAAACTCCGGCATGCCGTGTGGCCGGAACAATTAGATATGTTCCTGGTGTTCTTTTTATGAAGCAATGTACGGTGCGTAATTGAACTTGTTCTTTAATAACTGTTTTGTGAAGATGCCTACAATAAAGTGCAGCTTTTTTGTGTATTCCAATTGTCCGTCAGTTTTTCTCAAATACCTTTAGTACACTATACGTCATGTAAGCGGCCGAGGGAACGTTTCTCTTAATCGACCTCCGACAACTCCCTCATACCATCAAGACCTAACTTTTTCTTGACGAGCAATAAAGGGCTAGACCAATCTGAAATGGTCTTGGAGATGATTCCAGCTTCCAGCATCTCATCAAGTTGTTCTTTCGTTTCCTTCAGCAAAATCTGAGGAATGGGAAAGGGTGGTGATCGACGAGGATATTCACTTGTAAATGATAACTTTGGTATCACCAGATCAGTATGTCCCATAGCTTTTAGGGAAGTAGCAAAGACCTGTTTGTATTTTGTAAGTAGCTCCTCAAATTCCTGACGTTCATGACCTATTAAGTGTTTTATATTAAAATTTTGTAGGTTAAATTCTTGTTCTCTAATATTTTTGATTTGATCATCTGCTTGTATTAAATGAATTTGTTCTACATTTGTGTTTTGGTTATCTTCATCAATTTCACTTATACCATCAATTTCAAAATATTCACCTATTGCTGAGTTTTTGTTGATGTGAACTGGTTTATCTGACAAATTCTCAACCAAAGTATGGAAACTTATTTCGTTTTTGCCCTTATGC
>JAWZYV010018399.1:0-28781 GCA_038373885.1 Cheiracanthium punctorium | reverse complement strand
TAAATTCCGCGGATCGACCGTCTTGGCAAGAGATCGCGCCAGAGAGTCCCGCCACAAAGCGATACTGGGCTCTTTGGGATTCTTTACATCTTAAGGACGGTGTTTTATATCGGAAATGGGAGAGCGATGACGGAAGATCAAGCCGATGGCAATTAATTCTTCCACGTAGTAGAATTCCAGAGGTTCTGCGGGAGATTCATGATAGCGCAAGTGGAGGGCATTTTGGAGTGATGAAGACGTTAAATAAAACCAGGGAACGATTTTATTGGGATCGACTTCGAGCCGATGTTGAAAAATGGTGTAGAGAATGCCACGATTGCGGTGCCCGGAAAGGACCTAAAATAAAAACCAAGGGTCGTTTGCAGCGCTATAACGTTGGCGCGCCTTTCGAAAGAGTGGCTTTAGATATCCTAGGACCCCTGCCTACAACATCGAAGGGCAATCGATATGTCTCAGTCCTGATGGATTATTTTACCAAATGGCCAGAAGCAATTGCCATCCCGAATTAGGAATTAGGAAGCTTCAACTGTAGCTGAAGAGCTCGTTCGAAACTGGATCTCTTATTACGGAGTGCCTATGATGTTACATTCGGATCAAGGTACAAATTTTAATTCAGCACTATTTTCGGAACTCTGCGAATATTTGGGAATCGCCAAGACTCGAACAACACCGTTACATCCCGAGTCCGATGGCATGGTCGAGAGGCACAATCGAACAATTTTGAATCATCTTTCGATATTTGTTTCGAAGAATCAAACCGACTGGGATACATATTTGCCACTGTTCCTCCTGGCTTACAGAAGTGCGGTTCATGAGACGACCGGATATTCTCCATCAGAGATGTTGTTCGGCCGTCCTCTTCGATTACCCAGTGATATTGTTTTTGGACGACCATGTGATACGCCCTCCTCACGGAATGATTACATGAGTAATTTAGAAGCACGATTAGAAAGAGTTCATTCGTTTGCCAGAGAGCGAATAAATTTGGTGAGTGACCGAATGAAGACTCGTTACGACGCCAAAGCAATGAATCACCAATTTAAGGAGGGTGATCAAGTTTGGCTGTAAAACCCGAAACGAAGGAGAGGTCTGAGTCCTAAGTTGCAACAGAACTGGGAAGGACCTTATACAGTTGTCAAGAAATTGAACGATGTTATCTACAGAGTCCAGAAGTCGCCCAATTCAAAACCGAAAGTCATCCACATTAATCGTTTAGCTCCATATGGTGCTACTGATAATGATGTGGTGTGATTAGACTGCCGGGTCGTCAGTTTTTAAAGAGGGGAGCAGTGTTGCGAAATAATAACTTAATTTGCTCTCATATTGAATGCGCCGCCGTGAAACTAGTTAATAGCGAAGTCATCAGGTAAATGGTAAACCTGTGGAAGTAACCCTGTAGCCTTGGCGACAAACTTGGCGATCGTCTTGGCGACTTGGCGGCAGATTTGGCGGCCTTGGCGACAAATGGTGGCTTCTAGAAAATTCATGTCTCGAGACCATATTTCAATTTGATAAGATTGTTCCAGAAATTTCTCGGCAATTCTGGTGACGTCATCATTTCTATAAAAGCGCTAGGATCTCTCTCCGGGGGGTTCAGTTGAGTGATAGACTTTGAAGCGCACGGTTGATTCTGTGAAAAGAATAACGTTATTGTTGTGCTTATTTATGAATTTTGTTAGCGCATTTTAAAGTTTCTTGTATTATTTTGAGCTATTGAGCTGCGAGCCGTGAATAAAGTGTTATTTTTTGTTTACTGTGCTGATTGGACTGATTTAAAATACACCCACTTGGCGATTTTCGTAACAATATATATATATATATATATAACTAATAAGTAAGACACAATATATACTGCAAATAAGGCATACCTCGCATTAAAAATAACAGTCAGAAGCAAGAATTAGAAACCACAAGTGGAAAAAAATAATAATATTAAAAAAGAAGCTGGGCCAGTATAATAATCAATGTGAAAATAGAATGGAATGGAAATTATAACCACTGTCACCATTAGTCCTGGACCTACTACAGTTCTGTGGGAAAGTTTGAATAATGGAGATTTCTTTTCAGAAATGTTTAATAGGTGCCTTAGAAAGTACTTTCGGCTTGGGTGGACATCCGCCACCTGGTACATTTTCTGGCTATGACGTCATCAAAGATGGCGGCCACTAGATCACAAAGTTGCTCATATCTAAGTTAGTACTTGACCGATTAGCATAAAAATTGTATCAATATACTGTAATTGCTATTTGTAAGATGAAAATAGCAATGGTTTTTAACTGTTGCTATAAATTAATAAACAGCAAGTTAATTTGTAACACTATTTTCGATTACAACATAGGCATATTATACAGTGAATTAAAAAAATGATTATAATGAAACTGCAAAAGGATTGTTGTAGCGCGCCTCCTATATCATCTTTCTTTCATGCGACGTTCCCCCTGCCGGCGAGAGTACAGTGATTATTCATTCTAAATGTAACTTGTGTGTTGTAACCGTCGTTCTCGTTAGTAAAATGTGTTCTTGTCTCAAGTGGTCTGTTTTTCATGGAATGATCTACGTCTTTTTCCCTTACGCCGCTGCTCTCTGCCCCAAAGCTAGCCGACCGGCACAAATGGCGCCCAACCCGTGGCCCGAAAACCCGAACAATGACAAAGGATATATCTGCAGATAAGTGATTTTTACTTTTGATCAAGCACTCAAGGAACTTTCTTAATTTTGTCATCCTGGCAAATATACGAAAAATTTTGGTTTAGAATTCACCCTGAATTCAGTTCATTCTGATCATCCGGATCGAAGAAAATACTTGTTTAGCTTTGTTTTGATCATCCAGATCAAATTTAATATACGTATGCCAGTTCCTTTGGTGCCTGAAGCTTGAAAATCTGAATAATTTTCATATCTGAATTCTAAGTTTTGAAAAGAAAGGAAAAATATTTTTTCATCCTGAAAAAAAAGTTGTTCTCAAGAATCTCGTTTTCACCCTGAAAATTAAGAGTATAATAATTCCCATCTAACAAGTGTATATTTCTGCTTTCTGTTCTCAGCAGACAGATGTGCTGACTTTTGACGCCGTTGCCGCTAATAAAGTTTTGTTTTGTCTTGAGCTGTAGACATTGTATAAGGTGCATCAGTGATCTCATTTTATTTTATTCTGTTGTTGTTTAAAAGAAGATAAACTTCATTTCATAGCTTAAAGCTGATTGCTTTAAAGAGAAACAAGGTTTTTATTTAAGTAGATTTATCTAGTAATTGAAATATACTTTAAATGGAATTGTTATTCATGTGCCGAAGTGTTTTCAAAAATTTTATTTTTGGTTAAATGAATAAATTGGTATAAATACATTTAGAGAATATTTAGATATTATAAAAGTTGAATTATGGCGTACCTTGCTAAAGGAAAGAAGCAAGATCTAGTTAATTTAGCCAGTGAGCTTAACATAACCGCAATTCAAGAGGATTACAAAATAATAGATTTAAAGAATGCAATTCTTAAAAGTGCAGGGTATGATGAAGAATTCACTAAAGAATTGCTCGATAATTTGATAACTGAAAGGAAAGAAAATGAAGCGCGATTAATTCAAAAGGAAAATGATGACCGTATGTTTGAATTAGAGAAACTTAAGTTACAAAATATAACCCATGCTACAGAAACAGAAACCGTTCTTACACCTAATAATTCAGATGTATCTAAATTTGAAATTAAGGGGTTAATTCCTCAATTTGACCCAAAGGTAGATGACATTAGTACATTTTTAAACCTTTTTGAGAAACAATTGACTTTTTTGAAAATACCAGAATCAAAATGGGTAGTATACCTGATCGGGCTTTTACCTATTGAAATTTCAAAGTTAATTGCAATAGAATCGGATTCTCAGAATAACCCACAGGAGTATGCGGAAATAAAAAAGATTTTATTACGCCGATTCAAGATGAGTGCGGAAAAATTTAGACAATCCTTCGTCCAACACAGGAAAAGTCCAGACTCTACGTGGAGAGATTACTTCTATGACTTAAGAAATTTTTTTGAAGGTTGGCTCAATGAGCTGAATGTCACTACGTTTGATCAGTTGAAAGATCTAATAATTTCAGATCAAATAAAAAAGAAGTGTCCCCCTGATTACAAAGAACATTTTTTAGACCATTGGAGCGAGTGGAACAATCCAGTTTCTTTAGTTGATAAACTAGATTCTTACGAAGAAATTAGAAACCTAAAAGGTAGAAACACAAAGCAAGAACAACATAAGGAAAATTCTAAGTACAAGTTCAGTAATGAATTTAAAAATTGTAAGAATGGTGTTAATCATAAATACTCAACAAATAGAACTGTTAGTAAAAATTATGAAAGACCTATTAGCTGCTATGGCTGTGGGAAACCGGGTTTCGTAAAGGCAAAATGTCCTACGTGTACGCCAAACGCTAAAGTTGATTCCGCCCAGGTTAGCTGCTTGAAATTTCAAACGTGTGCGATACAAGAACCCCAGGCAATGTTAATGAAGATTAAAGTAAATGGTATGTGGGGTCTAGCATGTGCTGACACTGGGGCTAGCCACACTGTTGCTGGTGAAACCCTGTATAATCTCCTCCGAGAACAAGGGATAAATTTTCATAAAGTAAATTTAAATGTAACACTTGCGGACGGACTGCCGAAGTTCTCTGAAGTTTATAACACCGATGTAGACATTGAACTAATGGGGAAAAGAATTCCTACTACAATATACGCGTTACCGACAGCTAAAGATAATCGTACCCTCCTTGGTACTGATTTTTTATCCAAAGCTGGTATTAGCTTAGATACCCAAAACAAAAAATGGTATTTCAACTGTAATCCTAGGAAAAGATTCAATTTTGAAAAATATGTGTTTGTACCACCTTGTAAGCCACATAAAGACACTTTTGACTCACCTGGTCATAAAGACACTTTTGACTCACCTTTACAAAACTGTAGCACTATGTGATCTGATAAAGTTATCGAACCTCCTAAACTGAACACTTGTGTTTTAAAGGAGACTGAAGGCAGTCACTTATCTACTGAGGAAAGGTTACAATTATGTACATTGTTAGAAAAGTTTTCAGGTATCTTTAGTCCAGGGGGAGAACCAACCCCTTTCATCCAGCACAAAATAGATACCGGCAACCACTCACCAGTAGCGGTACCCCCTTATAGAATGAATCCAGTCAAGAAAGAACTCCTTAAGCAAGAACTTGATAGGCTTTTGAAAGATGGAATCATCGAGGAGTGTGAATCTCCTTATGCTTCACCAGTGGTTCTCGTACCGAAACCAAATGGTAAAGTGCGTCTTTGCATAGACTATAGAAAGTTAAACGAAATTACAGTGGCTGACTCTTACCCATTACCCAGAATGGATGAGCTTCTCCATGAAGCCAAACAAACGTCATTTATGTCAACAATAGATTTACAATCAGGTTACCACCAAGTTGAAGTCCATCCGGATGACCAGGACAAAACAGCCTTCGTGTGTCCTTTTGGAACCTTTAAATTTCTGAGAATGCCAATGGGTCTCAAAACGGCACCAGCTACATTTCAACGCCTTATGGATCGTTTCAGGAATGGCCTCGGCGACATCCTAACTCTTACGTATTTAGACGACATAATCGTCTTATCAGAAACTTTTGAAAAACATATATCAGATCTAAAAAGTGTTTTCCAAAGATTACTCTTATTTAAACTTCGTGCAAATAGAGAAAAATGTCATTTTGCTGTGTCTAGAGTAAAATACCTAGGATTTTGGATTACGAAGAACGGAATCGAGGTAGATCCTGAGAAGACATCAGCCATCCAGAATATACCACCACCCAAAAACGTAAAAGAAGTTAAATCTTTCCTACAAACATGCTCATGGTACAGACGTTATATAAAAGATTTTGCAGAAATCTCAAGGCCTTTAAGCAATTTAACAAAAAAGAACACATCATGGCAATGGAGTTTTTCGCAGCAGAAAGCTTTCGAAACTCTAAAACAATGCCTCATTTCCCCACCGATTCTGAAGCAAGCGGATGGTACCAAACCATATATAATACGTACCGATGCAAGTAATTACGCGCTCGGAGCCGTATTACTTCAAGGCGAAGGATCTGAAGAACATCCAATTGAGTATGCCAGCAGACTGCTTACCCAAGCAGAGAAAAACTACTCTACAACGGAACGGGAAGCATTGGCCGTTGTGTGGGCGTTAAAGAAGTTTCGCGGATACATCGAGGGTACACTTGTTACTGTGGCATCCGACCACCAACCATTGAAATGGCTTCTTACCCTCAAATCACCAACCGGTCGCCTCGCCAGATGGGCACTGGAAGTGCAATCTGTTAACGTAGAAGTCTGTTATATCCCAGGAAAATCTAACGTAATAGCTGACATGCTTTCTCGACCAGTGTGTCCAGAACAAGAGACTGTTTGTGAAATTGATAGTATCATCATCGCTGATATGCCAGCAAGAAATGTTAAAGATATGCGAGAAGCTCACCTTGCAGATGAATCACTAAGGAAGATAATTGAAGCGTTTGAAGATGTCCAAAAAACAGAAGCATATGCAAATTGGACTGAGAGAGGTTTTCTTATGAACCAGGGAGTTCTGTATCGCTATATCCCGGATGCAGACTCAGAAGAAGCGCAGTTAGTCATACCGTCATCAGAATGGGAAGCAATCCTTAAGAAACATCACGATGACCCCATGGCCGGTCATTATGGCGAAGAGGGTACGTATCAACGTATCGCCAAAAGATACCATTGGAATGGAATGAAGAAGTTTATATCGGATTACGTGAAAAAGTGTGCTGAATGCAGTCGCTACAAGGCAAGTAACCAGAAACCATCAGGTCTACTTAGAACACCCGTCTACTCACAACGTTTTGAGATACTTTCAATTGATTTGTTTGGCCCTTTGCCCAAGACAGCTGGCGGCAAACAGTGGATTTTTGTAATAGAAGATTGTGCAACCAAGTGGATAGAGCTTTTTCCTCTTGAACAAGCTACAGCTCGAGAATGTGCTACAACTCTCATACAAGAAGTTTTTATGCGGCATGGAATTCCACGACGAATTCTCAGTGATAATGGCCCACAGTTTGTTAGTGCAGTGTTACAGCAGATATGTTTTACCTTGAAGATTGATCAAAATCTTACACCGGTATATTTTCCCCAAGCCAACCCTGTTGAACGCAAAAACAGAGATTTAAAACCAAGACTTGCCATATTGGTTGGAGACGAACATGATAACTGGGAATCTAAAATACCAGTCATCAGATTTGCAATGAATACGGCGGTATGCGACACTACTGGCCATACCCCTGCTTTGCTCACGTTCGGCCGTGAACTGAGAACAGTCGATGATGTAGTGCAAGATTTCACGGCTGTGGTACAGAACGACAACTTCGTACCAGAGATTACCCAGTATCTCAAGAGATTTGCCAAAATTACACAGGACATAAGACAGAGAGTGGAAATAAAACAGGATCAACGTAAATCCTACTATGACAAAAATAGGCGGCAATATTACTTTGTACCTGGTGACAAAGTATGGGTTACAAAGCACCCGCTTAGTAAAGCAAGCCATGCCAAGACTGCAAAGTTCATGCCCAAACGGGATGGACCATATTTGGTACTTACACAGAAGTCTCCCATCGCTTATGTCATAGCCAATCTAGACAAGCCAACAGTGCCCATAGCTACGTACCACACGTCAGCATTATCCCCTTATCATGGAGTAGACACCTCCCCGGTCAATCCACTTCGCAAAAGAGGTCGGCCTCCCAAGGTAGCACCACAGACAGAATTTTCACCTCAAACGACCATCGGAGGTCATCACACCTCTGGGAACACAAACCCCATGCGAAGAAGAGGACGACCGCCCAAGGTCAAACAATAACCACAAACCTACGAGGCAGTGACTGTTCGTCCTAACTGTTAAAATTAGTAACTTGCTCAAAAAAAAAAACTTTCCCGAATCAGTGACTGTTTATGACTGTTTTCGTCAGCCTTAACGAACTTCCTTAAGGACTGTCTGTTATAGAAAAAAATTATTAGTGTCACTTGTAAGCACATTTTGTCTATTTTTTTTATCCTGGTCTCCTTGCCGGGACGTCGGCGGGACCAGAGGGGGAGTTTGTAGCGCGCCTCCTATATCATCTTTCTTTCATGCGACGCTCCCCCTGCCGGCGAGAGTACGTTCGTTCATCTTCTCTCTTCGCTCCCGTATTCGCGCGTAGCAGCTACCGTATGTTCTGAGATAGTGATTATTCATTCTAAATGTAACTTGTGTGTTGTAACCGTTGTTCTCGTTAGTAAAATGTGTTCTTGTCTCAAGTGGTCTGTTTTTCATGGAATGATCTACGTCTTTTTCCCTTACGCCGCTGCTCTCTGCCCCAAAGCTAGCCGACCGCCACATTGTTACATATTGAATCTAACCCCTTACTACCACACTTATAGAAAGAGCAACAGGCCCTTCAAATACAAGAGGATTTGGAATATTTTAAGCAATTACATGCCCCAATAAAATCAGTTGGATATTTCTGTAAATTCTTTTCTGGAACTAAATCTATTTCTATGAAATGCTGGTAGCAAGATTTTGTGGAAGGTACTTGAAATCCTTATTGTTTTGTTTTCGTATCGTGTTTTGCCCAGTGTAGAATACAAATCATCGCCGATCTTAAACACATTTTTATATTTTCCTTTGCATATTGTGAAACCAGTGCTTTTCCTAGCAGATTGTGTAATGGATTAGGAAGTATAACAAACGGGTTACCTTTTTGTAAAATATAGTTAAACATTGAGGTCACCTTTGTATTTAGGCTCTGGGTTTGCTTCTTAGAAAACTCATGCTGGATGTCCAAATCGTCGACAATAGCAATGGAGCCTGCAATTTCCCGAAATGGATTTGATATCATCAGACGCTCATGATGTGTTAACTCCCATTCTGGTACAAACTGCTTTTGCTTAGTACGCCCTCAGATACCAGATGAGCTTTTTTGGGATCTATTAATGGTTTGTTCTAATGCAACGTCCGTTGCAACAGCTTAAAATTTATGTTCATACCGTTTCACAACATTTTTTCCCTTCATGAACATTTCATGCACCTCCGGGACTGTCTTGGGTAGTCTTCTCATGTCTTCCAAATATAAAGAAGCCCATCGTTGATAGTTTACACATTAAGACAGAAAATACTGGCAGAAGTTTTTGTACTGTGTCTAGATTCAACTCCTAGAGACCTTGTCTATCAAACGAATCAAATTTTTTCAGAAGGTGGAGCAATTTCAGGAAATTATCGCAGTACAAAAGCTATTCTGATGTTTGTCGTCCTTGTTCAACAAATTTCAGAGTCTGTGAAGAGTTTCTCCACTTTGACATCTACATAATTTGTTTTGTTTTTCCCGTGCCGAAAAAATATTCTGCTGCTGGCAATTCTTATGAATCTAATATTTCAAAAATAGATTCATAGGACTCAATGGAATGTTCTTCCAAAAAGGACTTCGCTTGCAATCTAATCATCGTTTCTCCTAGCATAAACATCAGTTTGATTCCCCTCACATAGTTTTTACCATGTAAAACAGTGTCTACCACATTTACTTCAAACACTGAGAATTCAATAAGCACATTGGATATTCCACTTCCACAAAGATATTTACCTATACAACTAACCAAAATTTTAGCCATGTGGAATGCTGACAACATCGACACAATATTTGTAAATTTATTTGGATTACTTAGCAGGACTTAACCTACAATATCGTATACACTTTCATCATAGGTTACTGGTAAGTACTGTTGGTTTAACTGTCAAAGACACTATTGAAATTTAACAGAATTGTGTAAACATTTGCATGCTGGTTTACTGGGTTCGCAATTACTGACAAAAATCCAACTTGTTTTTGCTGTAAATCTTTTGTAGAAAGTGCTTGGAAAGTACTCCGCGATGGTACAAGCTGTTCAAGGTTTTCTTCTGGAGTGGAAAGGTCGTAATCATTAATAACATCAGAACTGTGGTAAATAGGTTCTGCAATTCTTAAAACTGCCATAAGATGTCTTAATTTTCGTATTGCTTTTTCTCATCCTTATCCCTTGTAAATAAATCTGAATTAACTTCGTAATCGCTTGGGAGATTAGGACGTTTTTCAAGTTTTTAATACGATTGTAACTTTTGGCATGGAAGAAATTTTTGTATTGGTTTCAAACCTCGTGTGATACCAGTCTTCGGTAAACATGGTTTAAATGGTATATCCAGCGGTTTGTCTTGAAAAAAATCACACATCTTATGAACCTCCTATACCAGATAAGGTACATTCCTCATGATCAAAATTACCGAAGGCGCTAATGTCTATGAATCAATCTTGAAATGACTGGGAATCGATTCTTCATTAGGAGACTGCTTAAGAGCATATTGTGCAAGATTATGATGGTGAGGAATCGCGTCACTGCAGCTCGCACCAATACCTAGATGATTTAGCTTGTTATCAGTCCTTCGTTTTTACACGTTTTATGCATTGTTTCTCCCAGCATCATATGTAATGGCGTTTTTTTCGTTCCGCGATCTATGTTGTAGTATATGATTTGCAATAACACTCGTGCCTTAAGACACCACTTCTGTGAATGCATCTTTTTTCCGAGTCTTCATCCTTTTCTTTTTCAATGATGGAATTTGGATCTATACCAAATAACGTACTGAAAATGTTTATGAAAACATTTGGTATTTTACTCTTAGTTCATGAGTTTCTAAGGTCCTGAGCATCACCAAATTTACCACTGAACCTAATGTCTAGCTTCTGCAATAAATCTCTCAATAGAATAGCACATTCTGTTAGAGGATTGCAACTTCTTAGGACATCTGCTACTTCTTCTGTTTGAAGAGACGCAGAAAAAACATGACTGGTTTATTTGCCTCTTTACGTTTTGCAAACATTATCTCATTTCCAAAATAAACACATAAAATTACTTTTAGCTCCTTGTTACTGACTTTGTTGTCTTCATTTTGTATATTACATTTGTCTCTAATGTAACTAAGGGTTCATCCATAACCTTTATGTAGTCCAGATTTAATATCATCAGCTGTAAGAGAAAAGGCTGTAATTCTTTTTGAAATCTGAGAGGTGCTCTCATCTGCTTCAAGTTTCCGTTTATACCTCAGTAAGTACCCAGAAATACAATTTTCGTGAAGGACGAATTTTTTTTATTGTGCATAAAATTGTATAAGGAAATTTTTTTTTAATGCAGTGGCCGCCGCTTAATTGGATCACGTTCGTGCCATCGATGTTTGGTCCAATAAAGTGGCTGATTCGGAAAAGCGGCGTCGATGCAGTTTCTTTTTTTTTTACTCGGAAGAGTAGTACACATGAGCGTTGAAGGAGGGGGGCAGAGGGGACAATTTCCCCTGGGGCAGAGCATCAGCCACACCAGCAGAAAATTATGTTAAAAACATGTAGGGGAGTATCCTGGTTCAATGTCTATCCTAGGGCCAGAGACTAGCCCTCGACGACCTCATAGCACATACATGAAACATACATAGTCGTGCATGAAAAAGTTTTGAATATTCTTACTTTTTTATGTATAAAATTAAGAATTTAAAAAGGATAATTTTTTTGCAATACTACAGTATATTCAATGGCGAATTTAGGAAGGGGGACGATCACGCCTCCCTTCATTGAAAATTTAACATTGAAAAGATAAGGTAAAAGTCTATTATTTTCCCATATCAGGGTAGTAACCCTTCCCCCTAGAATCACCTCTAAATCTGCCCTTGAGTAAATGTCACATAGTACATATACAGCAATAAATACACTAGAAACATTTTATGTACTTACTGTATTGGGAAAAACATTTGTACTGTAGATTGCTTCGTATGGGCACTAATTAACTACGATACTCTCTTTTCAATATCGTAAAAAGAATTTATAGTCATCACAAGATGCACCTCGCTGTTCTAATGCCCTTCTAAGAATTTGAAGAGCCTGTCGCGATTCTTTAACCGTTGGTGGTGGCAGTTCATTGTTTTCTACTCCTTCTTCATCTGCTTCTCCAGTCAGGGCCTGATTTTCGGCAGGGCAAACGGGGCAAGCGCCCGGGCCCCCTACCAAAAGGGGGCCCCCAAATTGTTCTTTAAGTTTAAAAATTTGCAAATTTTGAAAAAAGTTTTCAAAAAAGGGGGCCCCCAACGAAGCTTTTGCCCAGGGCCCCGAACTCTGCAAATCGGTCCCTGTCTCCAGTTGTTTCTTTAGATTGTTTCAGCTGATTTCGGTACGTTTTCATCGATATTGACCTAATGGACGATATCGATTTGACGTCATTTTTAACCACCACGTGACCTTTCGGCTGTTTTTATGAGTAGTCCTGTAATCTGATTGGCTGAAGTGTATATTTTTCATCGACATGTGACTAAAACAGCCTCAACTCAGCGTAAGTTTTAATATGTTAGCATTTTCCAATGGGAATTTACATATACATTTACATTTACGGTGTTCTGAGGTATGTGCTACAACCACACGTGTCCGCTTTACCTCAAATCATCCTGACGCCACGCATCCAACGGAGAGGAGGGTAGGCTTCCGGCCTACCCTCTAAAACTTACAAAGGCAGGGAACGCGAGAAAGTTAAAAGAGCAGCTACCCCCTCCCGGCTAGACAATGCCTTACTGAACAGGCTCATACGAACTACTCACTGGCAGCTGTAACTTGGAAAAGAGCAAGAACCTGGGAGATTCGTATTTAATACAGTTAAGCAAGATATGCTCAGCAGAGTCAGGAACGTCACACGTAGGGCACGAAGGGGAAGAGACTAATCCGAAATCGAACAACACGTCGCCACCGAGGAGAACTGCAGTACGCCACCGATTTATCAGAACATCCGTACAGCGATCCCAATCCCAGAGAGCTCTGTTAGAAGTACCCAGGAGATGTCCGTATTTACTACCATATTTGCTGTGCAGCCAGGTCTCGACATCCTGGCGTTACATATCTATGCGAAGGTATTGAATAATGTGCTCAGAGGCCACTCAGGTGTAAGTCGCAGCCCTGAAAGGACCACTCCTGGCCAACCGATCCGCTTGCTCGTTACCAGAAATACCGGAATGACACGTCGTCCAAAGGAGGACGACTTCTTCAGCTACTACACATCACCATTATTACCAACTAGCTGCGTGCCCGTTCTTCGCACGGTAGGAAACGAAAATTTTCCTTACATGTGTAATTCGAAATTATTCGTAATGTGGAATTTAAAAAAAAAAAAAAAAGAGCAAAATTATTTGTCTCTTAATGTAAAGTATGTGTCATGAGTACTAACCTGATCATTGCAATATACTGACTCAAAAAACTACGTCAGTGTCATTCACTATCAAAAAAGTGGAAAGCTTAATGGTTTGCAGAGAACTCCTGGCTTTCTGTCTTATGATCTCTGTCTCTGATGTCTTATTTCTACATCATACTGTTTTTTAGGCTCAAGTTGTAGCATTAAATACCTAAGACACTACATGAAATGGAGCACCATTTATTTCTTTCCGAAAATGTACCATATAAGGAAAGTATTGCAATCATGAAAAAATTCGACTTCAAGATTTTGGTGTATTGACACGTTTTGAGGTCTTCTGAATTCATTTATGCCATTTTCAAGAGATGTTTTTAAAATAGCTGCGAACCGGCTCTTCATACGGGAAGAAGGGAATATTTTACTACTAAAATCATATCTGCATGTGACAAAACAGAATTTCATTTTTAAAAAAGTTCAAGTAATCCCCTCTGTTGAAATGACTGCGGGATATATTAACGCAAATTAGAATTACTTTTCGTTTAGTTGCTTGTAAGACAACCGTTGAAAAAGGATAAACACTTTTAATTTCATGAAATATTTATTAACATGGTACATTGCGATTTATTCATACTATCTTTACAAATCTAATAATACCACCTATTACGTACATTAATACTATCTATACTCGCTTCTCCCTCTTCAAGGCTCCCTTAAAAGAAACAGCTTAGATTATTTGGCCTCAATGGGATCTTTTGATTCTGTGGCGATTCTTTTCAATTTACGCATTAGCATAAATAATAAACATTTCACATAATGGTTGCCATTAAGGAAACTCTCCATGTATATTTAATTTATACATAGTTTTATAAGATTGGCGTATTTAGCGCCGTAAACCATTTCATCTTACTGTGGGGAGAAAATATCCAAGGGGTGCCATTTTAAATATCCAAATGCGATATCTTTTATATCCTCCATAGTCCTGTCTCCTGAAAAACATCAAACTGTGTAATCTCGAGGAGTTACTTATTCCCATTTTAATTGTGACAGGGCGTTAGAGTTTACAAATTTCACACATTTTTTTTAATTTATGACGTCACTGTTTGACTGCCGTAAAGGATACCCCGGTAGATTAATTTCGGAGTTACTTTCGATATTTCGCATAATTGTTTTCAAACGGTATCATTAAAACTTTGCGTGACCTTTATGGAGGAACGTAATTTAACGTTAAAATAAAACTATACTCGCAACCTGCATGCGTATGTTAGGCAACGCCTGCGCTAAATTAAATGCCAAAAATAAAAATAATAAATAGAAAAATTTTAATATATCGCGCTTTGAAACGAACTTTGTAACTTTTAAAATGAACATTTTCAGCGCCGTGAAAACATTTAAATTTTTAAATAAGCACCGGATTAAAATACCACTTCTAATAATAATAATCGTGAATTTCTTAGTTTATTTCTACAGTAAATTTTAATCAAAATATCGTCTCCCTGTGTTGAAAATAGAGCTGGAATAAATGAGTTAAAATTATGGCGTAATTTTTAGGTATCTTAAAGCATTTGACGTCATAGATCCTCACTTGCGAATTGAAATTCTGATATCCCATTTAAAAACTCGATTGGTTGAAAAAACCCTTTTTACAAATCCTTTCTGTGGCAACAGCCGAACATAAGTTCTCGTGCCGTGATCGCAATGTAATGAATGGCGTAAGATCGCGTTGATGCTATTAAATTCTAAACATTAGGCTGCATTAAAATTCGTATAAAATCATCTAATTTACATAATTTTTTCGTTTTTATTTTAAAAGAGGGAGAAAAGAATGTTTCACGATTTGTCAAAATATATAAAAGTTATGACGGATAGAATTCAAGATGCGACAGTTTTAAAATTATTTTACGAAAAAAAATCGCGAAGCAGATGTTTAGTAAAAAAATTCCTAAAAATCGGTAAATCAGGTTAAGTATTCAGAACAAACTGTTTTTAAAAGAAAATTTTCTCCTCTATCCGATGATACAAATGCCGTTTTGCTGCGAGCGTAATTTCCGCCGTTATTACGAATTAGGTGAGAAAAAATGCCAAAAATCGCATAAAACATAAAATAAAAAAAAATCTAGACCGAATTTTGAAAAAATCGCTTCGAGGTGCACAACTACATATTTACATCTTCCCGAATACGAAATTTGGTGTTTCTAGGTGTAGCCGTTTGTCCGTAACGCTGCAGACAGACACACACACACACACACACACACACAGACACCTTCTTTTATAATAAGTAGAGATTATATTTAATCTCTTTTTACCCCAGTACTTTGTTTTTTTGTTGCATTTCCTCTTTCTAAGGGTTTTCACACCCAATCTAAGCGCCTAACGCATTAATTTTGGCCTTTTCATAGTCCTTCATAGCGTTTTTTAAATTTTATCAAAATTTGTAATCAGGAGATGTCCAGAAAGCGTTCTCGAGTCCCTTCTGAACCCTGATTGGTGGAACCCCACCTCTCACGTTTTCCTGCAAAGTCAGCTGCGGACTTTCTGCAAGACCCCCTTCCCTGCTCAGTCCAACTACAATTCCCACGGACATGCGCAGTAGCGCTCTATGCGGCCTATTCATCCAAACCTCTTTTCCCTCTTAGAGAAATTCATTGAAGGTTGTCTGGTATTAGTTAAATGTAAACAACAACTCTTCTGAGGTTTCCATGATCATGCGCACTTGCATCCTTTGCGGCTTTTACCATAACTGCTCTTTGCATCTCATGAAATGCTCTAAAGTTGTCTTTTGTTAAAGTTAATTGGAGATGTCTCTGACTGTTTACCGAATTGTTTGATTTTTATTTTTCTAACTCAGTAAGGGCTCTCGCCCCGTATTTTACCGTGGATTTTTTATTTGTTCCCACGTGCCAGCGTTCTAGTTTTAGTGCTTCTTTTTTCTTTTGTTTATATAGTAATTATATTAAAAAAAATTTTAAAATATTTTAATTCCTTAAAATATCCAAAAATATTTCAGATATCAGACTTGAGTGTTACTAGCAAATACTACGGTATTACTAGCTAACCCTTTATTGTATTTTTCAATTGTATTGCACTGTGTATTTTTACCTGTTTTTAAAAATGTTCTAAGAATCATCCTTTTAAGAATTAAATTTTATTATTACTGTTTCAAAGTGTAATTCTATGTAGTGAACTCAAGCATCCACTCTTTTAATTCTTGTACACTCTTGCTACTTTTCAACTGTGTCTTCCCCCCCCCCCCCACACTTTGCTATTGTAACTGGGTACTGTGTTATGTCTACCATATCCCTTTTAATATAGCATCATGAGCGCAGTAGAGGGCGCAAGGCGCCCAGGAACTGTGGAAACACGTAAGAAGCGAAGAAGCGAAGCTACTACACAAGCTTTTTGAAGTTTCTCCATGAGGAACCCGATGACCGTCGGGGATTTCCTGTTGAGGCTAAGGAGGGCCGTGAGAACCGACCGTCTATCCAAGAGAATGGCATAATCCTTTTTCTCCGTAACAAAAGTCTCTAAAGTCAGGCAAATCGCCAGGACTTCGGCGGTAAACACTGCATTGATGTCAGGAATCAGAGCAGCGTCCGAACTCGATGTCGACATATTGACAGCGGCAAATTGCCGTTTTGAATTCATCCTTAGACGCATCAGTAGCCACTTGATTGTGATCTTGGAATTCCTCCTGAAGACACTGAAAGAACCCGGCTTTCATGATATCCGGAGGAAGGGATTTATCTGGAAAAGCCCAATTATTTACTGTCATGGGTTTTTGGTTCAGCTTTGGTTTATTCACCTTCAGGAGCTGAACATCTAAACTGTGAGACGCTTATATACTAGAGGTAATAACTTCATAGGTAAAATATACATTTCTTTATTTAAAGCCGATTCGTATAGGGTTACATAATTAAATCCAAAATAACATTCCCTTCAATCGTAAACTAAACCAATTTAATAAAAATAACATTATTATTTGATTAAGGGAAGATGAACCAATTTAATTAAAATATCATTAGAAACAATACCTAGGGAAGATGGAAATTCATAACTATTTTACAATGCTTACCCATGCCTCCAGGGGTCTCTTTGTTGTCGGAGTAAAGCCTTTCTGCGGTTGGAAGATAATCTTGTTTCTCTCTTAATCGCTTGAGCTTTATATATGTTTTTGTTTTGGACCTTCGGACAAGCATGTGAAAATCACGCCGATATCCCGTTACTTCTCACGCTGATTATCTTATTTGTAGTTTAAAAGTTAACTTGATTAATTTGGGGTCAAGGGTTCACTAACTAACGAGTGCTCGAGTTTATCATGAGCAAATGACATTTTCCAGAATTTCTCATGATTCATGTAGTCATGCGCTTTTAGCAGCGTGACAGTCCACTAAAAGCCAGGAAAAAAAAAATTGTAAAAAAAAAAAAAGGATATATACGTACATGAGGGTGCAGAAAGAGGCACGGGAATGAATAAGCATTTGATTTTCCATCGTTTAAAAAACTAACTTCCATCTTCCTATTAAAGCTTAACAATTCTTCAATACACAAACAAATAAAACATAAAAAAAAATATCATCAAAATAGTAGCACAAAGGTTATGCAAATGCTATAGAATTATAAAAAGAAAATAAAATAAAAATGTCTAAAAAAAAAATACAAAACGTTGTTGCAATAATATGTAGACACTGTTGTCAGCGTTTGCAGCAAGTTACACAAGCAGAAAAAATTGTCAAGCTGAGACAAATTATTAGAAGGGTTGCACCTATTATTTTTAAAAGAAAAAATATATTTGTAAAAGTCGGCATTGATAATAATTCAAAGAAACTCGAGCCAGAGGAATCGTGTTCCATAAATGATTTAGTGTACGAAGTATTCAGTTCTACCAGGTGGAGACTGGGTTCGCTTAAACAAAATGAGACAAGCTGACAATTTTTCATAGTCCTCGAAACAAGACAAATTTTTTCATCGTAGCACTTTTGATTTGCCAAAAATTGAATCACAAATCGCTTTGGCTCGGTTTCTAGAGAGATTGTTTGCGTGTATAGTCTTAGGACTTGGAGTTCTATGGATACAGTTCCTGCATGGCAACTGGAAAATGCTTCGATTATCATCTCACTCAAAATTTGACAGGAGTAACAGCCTTTCGTCTTGATTTCTCTATCATTAATTTTTGGACAAATGTCCTGTGTTTCAATATGGATTTTAAAGTTTTTGAAGTGCATCTGAAGACGAACAGGAGCCGTTGACACCAATTGCGATCGGAGGGTTCCTTCGTCAACACTTAACAGATGCAGATCTCTAGAGGAGGGTAAGGCACGGTCCTTTGATTGAACCATACTCATGATGGGATCAGGAACTTCTGCGCAGCGAAGGGTCGTCTCAAAGAAATCACAACGAACCATGTCTCTGTGAAAAAGAAAATTTTTCGTATAGCTTTCGTTAGCTTGGATTTGCCCGACGAGACCAGCAGTGGGCCTATTGGGAGGGCTTGTTGGAACTAAATAAGCCTCTGTTGGGTGACCAACTCGAAGGACAAGCGAATCAGTAAAATGCAAAGGAGCTTGATTGTAGGATCCCAGGAGGTCGAATTGAATCCCATCCGATGTTTGCGCAGATGAGTGGAAAGTGAGAATTTCTCTAGTGTTATTCTGTACTCGCTCAAGAGATATAGTATAGGTGCACTGATGACCAGTAATGCTGCGAACTTCGTAAGAATGCAGTAACTCAGGTACAAAGTAGACGCGATAAAAGAGGCATCCCATACGGGAAATGATTGTACATCCACTGCCAACACTCGACGGCTTGCAACCGGTAAATCCAGGATAATTCATGCTCTCGTCTGTAAGAGCTTCGAATTTTTGATTTTCGACGCAGTGTTCACCCCAAGCACAGTAGTAGTTTTGAGGGCATGCCAGTTGCGTTACAGTACGCTTCTGTACTGGGAAAGTAAAGTATAACCTTCTCGATGAAAATGTACATTGGGCAGAAACTAATTTTAATTTAATATTAAAAATGTTATTTTGTTTCAAATCCTGAAACCAAATACATGCTTCGTAATCGAGGCCTTTAAGTGTGATTTCCGCTGTTGTAAAAAGTTCGCAGTGTTTTTGACCTTCTTGAGTGTGACAGTTCTTTATATCAGATGACAATATAGCGTGAGTAGTACAAGTTGAGGAAGCCAAAGATATCAGGGTGCACACCAAGGCCATTGTCAAGGCAGGTTGTACACGAAAATTTGGATTATGTTCTTCAAGATAGGCGTGTAAATTCGCCAAACGTATGCGCATGCCAGTACCAAAAACAGCTCCACATAGCATGAAAAGTCGTATAATAGATTTTAATATTTTGAACAGTAAAAGAAAAATTGAAAAAAATAATTTGAAAGTAGATACTAGTCCAGTGACCGCAACTCTGAGAAAACATAGCAAAACAAGTGTCAAAATAGTGATTACTGCATAAAAAATATACATGACGTAAGGAGGCCAACATGTAAGTTGTGCAAAAAATTCTCTACATAATACACAGTGTGTGGCGCGGCACATGGATTTTCCATCAAGTAAAACTTCTCCGCGCACAGCTTTGCCAGATGACGAAACAAAAATTAAAGTTAGCGTGTCTTTATAGACTGTAAACTCGACAGGTAAAACTACACTCAAGTCCTGTGAGACCTGGAAAATTATTTCATTTCCAGAAATTCGAACGATAAGTGTTCCAGGTTCGGAAACTGAAATAACAGGATCATTAAATTGTAATGTGAGGTTATGCTGAGAAAATGTGGCAGCTTCATTTTCTAAAAGTTGACGCCTGAATTTCTTCTTTGTCGTTGGAATACGGTATAAGCAAATGTCTATGGACAGAAACGTAGGATTAACAATTACCTCATCGTCTGAAAGGTATGACAGTTCATATGACGTTGTCGTAATATCACAGAAACACGTTGCATGGGGGTCGCAAGGAAAATGCTCACAAAATGCAGGCGTCCCAGTGCAATTGTCGGCACAGTCGCAGGGGATGGGGAGCTCGTCGCCCCTGGTTTCTGATGAAAGGTGACATGCGAATGTCTCCATGTGTCCCTGGTGCTCTGTAGGACGGTCGAAGAAAGATGTGGCAGGAATTAATTTGTCGTCCTTGATGATGAATGTGGATATTCCCACCACACATCCCTGGCAGTTCACGTCTGCACATGAACCTGGTGGTAATTCGGGGAGATCAGCCAATTTGGTAGAGTATGTGCATTCATATTCTATGGTCCTGCTGCACAACTTCAGTTGGTGCGCCACCACGAGCGCTGGTAGCCAGAACAAGAGCAGAAGTTCACCACCCATGCCTCCAGGGGTCTCTTTGTTGTCGGAGTAAAGCCTTTCTGCGGTTGGAAGATAATCTTGTTTCTCTCTTAATCGCTTGAGCTTTATATATGTTTTTGTTTTGGACCTTCGGACAAGCATGTGAAAATCACGCCGATATCCCGTTACTTCTCACGCTGATTATCTTATTTGTAGTTTAAAAGTTAACTTGATTAATTTGGGGTCAAGGGTTCACTAACTAACGAGTGCTCGAGTTTATCATGAGCAAATGACATTTTCCAGAATTTCTCATGATTCATGTAGTCATGCGCTTTTAGCAGCGTGACATTACGGAGACCCGCATATTGGAAACAGGGGCGGAGCTGGTGAACCAGGCCGTCTTAAGAATTTGAAACACCGAAAGGGGCAGGCTTACAAAGAGAGGTTTCAGTCTGTCACAAAGTTTCCAATGCTGAGGATTCATACTTGGTCCAGTAACCAGCTGGGAACGAAGAACTCTCCCCACCGCATTAAAGGCACTAAGCGAAATTTGATGAAGGTCAAAGGCCGAGCCGTGAAAGTGTATCCGCTGAGAGACAGACAGCTGACACGCCTCCCGACGCAGGACAACCAACGGTGTGAATTTGAGAGAGCCCGTAGCGAAACGAAGACTAGCATTAAGGCTGAGGTCCAGTTGCGTCTTTTTCCGGACGCAGCGGGTTTTTTTTTTAATGGTCAAGGCATTGTACAAGGGGGGGGGGATACAGTGCAGGGGCGAAGAATTTATTGACTTTTAATGGCCCGTCGGGATTCGCCGCCAAAGGATAACGCGTGAAACCACAAAAGCACGCCCAACGCCCAGTGGGGGCACTTTTCTCCCCAGTCCGTCTTCAAGATTCTGAAAAATACATTGGGTTCCCATTATAGCGTACTGAAACGCACTTAACTGGACGCCTGCTCTTATACACAACTTCGAGAGAACGCAGGAGAGAAGAAGTCAGATTTATCAGTACCGGACTGGCGAATTCGCAGCGGCTCCGAATGACAACGTTTACGATAGGCAGAAGCTGGGAGCTAGTCGCTCCCCGTGTCTTACTTCCAATTCCTTTTAGTATACCGAGATGCCTGGCAGATTTCAGTTTAATGTCCCGGACGTGTTCTTGGAACGAAAGGTTTTTAGAGACGCCGAGGATGCGAATGGAGTCCACCCACTCTATGCCATGGCCGCGATGACACGACGTTCCTGATTTACCGCCCTACGCTACCGACTAAAGTTGATCGCTTTGCATTTAGCTGCAGAAATGTGGAGCCGCCAGTACTTCACCCGCCCAAAAGGGTGGATTGGAGTATCCTCCATACCCCATCTTCCTTGAGATCTGTGGCGTAGATAATCGGCAAACGCAATGATTTCGGCGCCCGCAACAGCAAGCATAAAAAGAAAAGGAGAAAGAACTCCTCCCTGCGGCAAGCCCTTTCCGAGGGACCCCTGTCCGAGACAACACCTCTCCATTTGACCTGGATACTCTTAGTATCTTTGGATCCACATAGCCATGTAACCATTTATGTCCAGACTAGCCAATCTGTACACCAGGCCGCCCCTCCAGACCGAATCATAAGCCGACTGGATATCGAGATTTTAAGAAAGAAATTCGCAAAACTATAATGTGATTTTTAATTTGATAATCTTGCAATAGAATGATTATTTTCACACCATCAATTTTTAAACTTGCAATGATGAGGTGAAACCTCTTGTGATTTGATTTTGTGGTTAAGACAATGCTACACGGCCGTTGCTGTCCAGACAGACGGTGCCAATAGCCCACACGCTTTTCGGACCGTTGCTTTGTTTTTCTGTATGTGGATAAAATTAACTCGAACACTTTTTAAAATGAAATATTTGATCATCAAACAAAAAACCCACTTTTATTATTAAAAAAATCCTTTAAAATCTGAAAATTTCGGGGGGGGGTTGAGCCCCCTGGGCCCACCCCCTGCGTACGCCACTGGGGAGAATGCCCTCCGTGGGGGACTTTCTAGGGGATCCTAGCCCGTTTTTATGCGAGGTTTCGGAGAAAACCACGGATAACTCCTAACGGCTAGGTCGACAGGTGAGACCGGAGTTATTCTGACGCTGGCATTAAGTCAGTTGTGCATGCAATTTCACTTTCTATTATTTTGCCAAGAGTCTCAAGTATAATGTTGTGTGTAATCTCTGATAACGACCTCAAAATGTTTTGTTTTATGGTAGAACAGTGTACGCATGTTTTTGACAGTGACGGCTCGTGGGATACAGCAAGTACTGCTGGGCTGCACTTGAAATTATCAGCACATACTTTAAAATAATTTATTCTTTTAACTTTCTTAAATTCAGATTAGAATTATGGAATTCTTATGGTAAATTTAAAAAGAAATCTTAAAAAAAAAACATATTTTGGTAACTGCCGGATCGCTCATTCAGAAAAAAAAATCCTTTAATCTTCCCGCAATTCAACTGTGAGTCTTGGTACAGTCCTCAGAGCTGATAAAGAAATTGGCAGCACCGTTGCCATGGCAACGACTATGTAAGCAGTCTAAGCTACATACTCCTGGCATAGGGAGTAAGTAGCTTAGATACAGCTGATGAAAGATTTTCTAACGACGGCTGCACTTGTGAATTCCACTAACTGATTGGCTCGGACGAGAAATGAGGGAAAGTGTAAGACGAAAACGACATCTTTTCCAACAAGTTAACGCAAGTCCGCGTATAGCTAAGATAACAAAAACATAGCTACGTTCGAAACATGTTTCTGTTTCAGAGTGGCCAGTAGCAAGTTCAAATCTTTCTCCTATCGAGAATATTTGAAAAATACTTAAAAGAAAGATGATTCAACGTTGTCCCCTCAATGTACAAAAAAATTATCTACAGCAGGAATGGGTAAAAATTTCTACAGACAGACACATTAAACCGTTTAATTTCGTCCATGCGTAAGCGCCTTGCTGCGATTATCCGCCAGTAAAAGTGACGTGACCTCTTGGTAATTGAACTGAACGAACATTTTTGACGTTAGTTGCGCAGAGAAATACCCTTGTAATGGTTATCATAGCTATGTTTTCTTTCAAACTAACACAAATGCAGTTATAATGCTGTACTATACTGAGCATATAAAATGTTAATAAATTGTTTATTTTGCATATACGCTTCTTTGTGTTTCACACTTTCAGCATTTCAAGGTGTGTCTTATTCGAAAGAACTTTATCGACGTTTTCTATGCATATCTCGGACGTACCTATAGCTTTCTCATGGGGGGGTCCAGCGAGGGCGACCATAAAGGGGCCCTTTTTGGCCGTCCTTCGACCAAAAAAAGGCTCCCTGGATTGGCCCCTCTGAAATATTTTGAAGGGGGCCCCTAAATTTTAGGGGGGCAATTGCTCCCCCCCCCCTTAAAATTCAAGAAAATTCAGATATAGACCATTTGAAAATAGTATTTTCTACAATGGGAAGCATTTTGACCCCCAATGTTACATGCCAATTTACGCCAGTGGCAACCCGGTCAACAGTTTCACAAGGGGCCCTAAACCAAACTACCTTTTTAGTTTTGTTTTATCTCACGGAATGAAAATTTCAAAGATTTCTTTAAATTATGCCTCACCATGGCACAGTCGTTATGTCATTAAAAATGGTAGACGGCCGATGTGTGAAGGTCCTGGGTCCGGGTCCTATCGCGGGCTGTCGATCTAACGGTCTGGAGTTTTGGCAAGTTTTTCTCCAGATGTAACCTGAATACCCGATACAACACTTTAGAAAGTTCTCCTACCAAGATACCCCTCATCCTTGGCAGATCGACCAAGAGTAGCGTTGCCATAATCACACAAACAAACATCTTTAAATTATATAAGTTGATTGATAGTTTTATTGTAGCTCTACATCGCTGAGAACTAAAACATCGGTCTTTCTACGTACAGTGTTCTTTGACAGTATACCACACTTATATTCAAATGTCATTTATTTCATCTTTCACCGTGGAAGGAGATAAATATCGAACTGGACCACTCGCGGACGTAGCTATAACTACCACATGGGGGGGGGGTCTCAAAGCAGGAGGGTGATTATATCCTACCCCACCACCACCACACTCCAAAATTTCCGGACTGAATAGTCTGATTTTCCAAAATGCACTTAGGTTTTTTCACTCTAATCACTTTTCTTGAACTACGATAAAATCGATTCACATTTTCTTTTAGCGGGCACTCACTGCCTTTACACTCAAAGAAAGAACTAGACTGAAAAAGTAAAAGCGTATTCGCTTCAAAACTCTTTCGTATGGACTAACTATTGTGATCCATTTCTCAGAATACAAAAAGGAGGCATCTATGGAATAGATACAACTGACGAATTAGGCAATAAATCCTTTGTCTAGTGGGCAACAGTATGGGGCTATAAATTTCTTTCTCCTCCACCAGCTTCCAAACTTTCTAGTCTTGAAATTCGATAGCACTTGCATTGTCTGAAGCTTTTTATGTTAGAGTTTCTATTCAAAGCTTCTAACTAACCAAAGACCACACCTATCTTTTTTTTTTCTCGTTGATGTGTGAGAGTCCCAACTAAAAGTGAAAAATTATGTTTCTCTGGACAGCTAATTTTCACCTATACTATGCTCTGAATAAATACTGCTCAGCTATAAGAATATAATAATACTTAATACAGACAAATTTAATTACATTTTTAGCCATGGTGAGTAGCTGCAGGCCAAGGTGGGGTAGTTTTCTAACGAATTATTCTACCACACCATGGGTCCGGGTTCGATACCCAGCAATAACTTGGGTATCTGTGATGTCCTTGTTAAGGCCTTTGCCGATACCCAGAGACCGTCACTGGTCGCTTGGCCAATTATCACTTGTAAGCAATAAATTTTTCGCACTGAGAAGAAAGAGGGAGATACAGACAATAGGTAATTGAGAACCGTGGATAATATTGCGGTTTTTACACTTGTGGTTTCACATCCCAACTATTGTTTGGTAGAGGGTCGCCGCGTCCAAACTTGGTCAAATATCCCCGTTCAAATACATTGTAGCCTCGACTGTCTCTGGGTATCGGCAGAGGCCTTTAGGGCTAATGACGGTCACCCAATGAGTGCCCCTTCACAAACGGCTATAGCTTTTGGCGGCCGCCAGACAAGGCTTAATGTGACAGTGTCATGGCGTCAAAAAAATAAAAGAAAAGGATGAGTATATTAAAGCAAAATTCATACCTCCTTCTCATTTAAAAAAAATCATGTAATTTTTAACAGAATTAAATGACATCGGTCACTTGTAAAAATTCAGAATATCTCTTTACAAACTGTAATGTATAAATCTTACAAGCTTATAAGGATTAAGAAACCTTCAGAAAAAAAAATTGACACGCTTATTTTGTAATATGTTTTATAAATGAATAGCACTACAGCCAATTTTGCGGTGCAGTTTTTCTCTGAATAGTAATTCCCCCCCCCCCTAAATGTTGTCCTGTAACATCTGACTGGGTTATGTGGCAAAATTTTTGTTTTTTTTTTACAAAAATAGTTATTATTAGAAGTGTGTCACAAGGTATCATAGTCTCACAAGTAGATCAAACTGTTACCGTGTGCTTTTAGTTTTTAAGATATAGAAGTAATTAAAAACATTATTTATTAGCACCCGTGTGCTATTTCTTTCAAGCACGGGATTTTGTCTACACTGCGCGCCGTGGTCACTTTTCCGTTTGATTCATATTTTCTGCAGAGTGATTTGATATTGCTAACGGAAACATGGACTATCCCTTCAGATGATTTTCAAATAGCAGGATTCACTTTGGTCGAACGGATCGACAGTGGTTTCCAAAACAGAAAGCCATCTGGAGTTGCTAACGGAAACATGGACTATCCCTTCAGATGATTTTCAAATACCAGGATTCACATTGGTCGAATGGATAGACAATGGTTTCCAAAACAGAAAGCCATCTGGAGTTATGATTTTTATCAGAGGCGCAGAGAGCCAAGTCAGGGCCCCGGGGATAAAATCTTTGGGGTCCCTTTGCTATCCAGAAATCCTTTTGATGTCGTATTAGATCAATCATTTATACCTTATTAAAGTTATTAATCATTTAGAGAAACTTTAAATTAATAGTAATTGGAAAGTTATTAATAGAATTAAAAGTATGTATTAATTTAAAACAGTATTATACTTTAATAAACATCCATGCTCTAAAAATATACCAACATTGTGTTTTGAAGGTTTCGTCACCTCCATAGAGAAACTGTATTTGAAACGTTAACATTTTAGCATGGCATGTTCCCACAGTATGAATAAAAAATTAATTAATATTTTTATTCATACTTCCATGCAAGCAGGCATCCAAAAAAGTGGAAATTTCAGAATTTCTCATTGAAAGTCTTGATCTTTAACATTTTGTTAAGGAAAATTCAAATTTTCGGAGGCTGGTTGGGCCCATAGTCTCTCCTCTGGCTATACTATTTCTTCTACTATTTAACAATGTGTCTCGGGAAAAAACGATTTCTTGTTAAATAAATCCTTTCTACTTTTAGTCATGGCAAACCGTTGAATAACACCGTCAATGTTTACTTTTCTTCCAAAAGAAGACTCAATCACTAACATTCCTCGCTTTTGTCAAGTGAGTGGTTTATGCTCTAGTTGGCTTTTTGTAATTTCATTCAAAAATTAATTTCAAACATCCGGGGACATAATATGAATTCGGACCTTTTTTTTTTCACAAAATTGACAACACACAATTAAGTATCATATAAACAGCAAAAGTGGGGGCCCTTCACAAGCTGAGGCCCTGGGGATTTTTCCCCTGCTCCCCCTCCCTCTCTGCGCCACTGATTTTTATAGAGAAGAACTTTATAAAAAGAATATGAAACACTTTACCCGTACCTACACGAACCAGATCAATTGTGTTCAAATAGTCATTGCGTATATTCAAGATAAAGTGAGATTTGCAATTACAAACGCTAGTCCTCGAATTTCTTATGAAGATAAATTGGATGCTATATTCGAAACGTTACTGAAGGAGGATGATTGTAAGACTGTTTTAGTAGGAGATTTTAACATAGAATTAAATTCCCATCAAGGATCCGATTTCATAACTGAAATGGATACTTTTGATTTTCCATTACTCACTAATCCAAAACATTTCACCACTGGGGGTGAAACAAGAATTGATGCAGTTTTCAGCAACAAAATTATGCGAACAGGAGTCTATATGATCACTTATAGTTATCATTTTCCTCTATATGGCAGAATTGATTGAATAGATTTTTTTTTTTTAAATCTGAAATTCTTCCAGCCGAGTGCGTGTATAAAATCTGGAAGAATATCAGATTTTTTTAAAATTTTGTTTTCATTTGTCACACCGCTCGCAGTCATTTTATCCACGCTAATTAATTTAAGTTTAGATCTGCATTCGAATTTCTGTGACAGAATTTTATCTCAAAGGGAGACTTGAATCTACAACTCAAAGAAACAAAATATATTTATTTCTCATACTTCTAATTTTTTTCAAAAAGAGACGTTATCTCTTTTAAGAATTTTTTAAAAATATTATCCAAGCTAAGAAGTTTACTTACCCACAGGCCTAGATCCCTCTTGTAGGTAATTGGCCTTAATCCCACAGCACAACACATTCAAAATTTAGTGAAACTTTTATAATTTAATACTTTTTCGCAAAAATTTGAATAATTAATATTTTTGCATTCCATTAAATTTATTTACACTTTTTGAATTCAGCTTGGATCCCAAGGTAATTTTTTGCCCCCCACCCCCCAACACTGAGAACCACTGCTTTATATGAAAGTTTCAGCTAGTCGTGAAATTAATTTCACATTAGAGAGGAAATTACAAAATGTAGAGCTACTTTCATGTCGAAAATACAAAGTGAAGACAACACGGCGCTCTTGCAGGGAGGAGGAAAGCAGACGGGAATCCAGTCTACTCCCATACCTTCAGGCCTTTAGCTCGACGCTCGTTTCGTTGTCCATATTGTGAAAAAGCCCGAGATAACAACCCCCCTGCCCCTCGCACTCGTGACCTGTGGGTCAAGAAGATGGCATTGTACACCCTCCAAAAAAAGTATTCGAGCAAGAGAGAAATTTCCTATTTTAGATTTGCGAATAATAATTGAGTTTTTGAAAACCAAACAACTTGACATAAATATGGAAAGTCATATTTATACATAGCCTAATTCATATTCTATGATAAAAAAATTTTAATATACGAAACCAACGTAGGATATTTCTCTCTTGCTC